>JAEIFJ010001378.1:0-282807 GCA_018903435.1 Leucophenga varia | reverse complement strand
AGCACTTTGACATTCGATGACCTCGAAAATGTTGTACTTTTATAAGTATTTTACTTATTTATTATTATATAATTTATTATATATTATTCTGATGCGAAACCCTACGTGCTGCCTAGGTCAACAATCGGTAGTGTAGTGCAAGACTTATATATTATTATATTCGGAAGTACTTAAACTTTGGTACCGCCGCCGATGCATTTTGTTGCTGTTGTTAAATTTCATGAGTACTGCGGGCAGCAGGTTTTTGTCGGTCTTTTTGATCAGCACTCTTCCGATTATTCCCACTTCAATGCTTTCCTTACCCCGTGGCCATGCTCTCTGTCCGCTGAAATAAGTCTTCTCGCCTGCATCTGATCCACTGCCATAATTTCATTTTTTTTGTTTGCCACGCATTTTTGGATCTTGAATTCGCAACTCGAAATTGCTTTCAGTCGTCAGTTCCGGGAAAGACTGTCCGGACGATTGGACGTTCAGACGGACAAATGAAACTCATAAAATTTCGACTATCAAGGACAAATGTGCGTTGAACTTGATCTTTCATATTCTTCTCTGTTTTGATCAGTAAATTGTTTGTTAAATTCACTTGAAGTTGCAATTGAAATTGTTTATGCAAGCGTTCCAAAACTTGCCATTTTTGTTTTTCGCCTTTCGATGAAATATTTTATGAGTTGTATTAAAGGAAAAATGCCTTCGAAAAGAAAAATTATAATATAATTTTGAGAAAACATGCAGACATGCAGCAATTATTTCGAATAGTTGGATCGTTCAATAGTTCTTTCTTTTTGAGCTGCTAATACTGCGGCTGCTGATGTTGCTGTGAGACATCTTTTTTTTGACTCATAAAATTTCTTAGTTTAACGTTCTGCGCGATTACTTTCGACACTTTGGACAACCGAAAAATGTTTAAAACCTGATGCTGTAATTAAAGATAATACCCGCCATAGGCAATTAAATAATGAGGTTTATGAGTAAAAGCAAATTGGTGGCAAACGCGGTATACATATGCCTGTCGCAGTAGTGAGAAGGAGTCGTGGCAAGTCGTTGCAACTAGACAGACAAGACATTCGATAAACAAAAATTCATTTTTGTTAATTGAATGTGTACAACAAGAAAGGAGACAAATTATTTCGGTGGATTCTGAATATATTCAGAATGCAGAAATGTGCGTAAGAGTTTTTGCGCAAATTGATTTGGTTTTCTACAACAACAACAACAACAAAAAAGCTTGTCCCGTTCGTTCACACTAATAAAAAGTCTGCATGACATTTAAGCCTGCTGCCGACAGAATTGGATAGTAAGAACTCAAAATCCAAAGTGGCGTTGTCGCATGAAGACATACGAAGACAAGCTTTGGCAAATTAAGATATTCGAAGTAACACAACCCAAGAGGCAGTTGCAGCTACAAAAATTGAAGTAGACAATAGTTCCTAAGCAAAATATCTAACAGGTTTTAAACTCTCAAATATTTTTATATACAATTCTCATACGTATGTAATGATGATGTAATAAGAAAAGATTAAAAATTGTCTTAACCTGAGAATAAATTTTAATGTAAATTCCCTTTTGATTAACCAAAAACATTATTCGTCTATTTTCAAAATATTCCTTTACTAGTGCGTATGTGTTTGAAGGAAAAGTCACACTAGACTATCCTGTATCGATTAGTTCTAGACCAGGGGTACTGAAGATAACTAATCAGCTTATTTCCCTAGCGTCCAGCACTGCCCCACGTCTTCATATCCCATTTTACATTATAATGTCCACTACAGACCCATGTGAGACTATTGCATGGTACAATATATGATTCGGTTATACAAGGTTATGTAAGCACTCTTGTAATGTAAGCACACTACCTTGTTTATTATAGTTAAAGATGGGCTCATTTGCTACATTCGCTGACAAGGTTACTGTCGCAAAGAATGGTAAAATTAATTTTAAGATTCATCTAGGATATGTTAATTCATATCATATTTTATGAATAAACTGATTAAGAATTACAAAGTTTCATTAAACTCAGAGACAACCCAGTCGTCCCCAATAACTGTTCCAGGCTGTTGCAGAGCTGGTAAATTACTAAAAATAGCTAGCTTTTGGATCAGTTGTAACTTACTACAACAGACTCGTCATGTTTCAATGGGTATACTTTGAAACTAGTCATTGACATTGTGTACATTTTTATTAAAAAGGATCAGTTTCCATTCGGTCGACTCTGTAATAGCCAGATTTGCTGGGATAATAGATCCTGTTCTATTTTGAGTTTTATTTATATGGTTACCAAAAGTTTTGGACCTCAAACGAAGCAAAAATTAAAATGACTCTAAATATATTGAAGTTTCGCTTAGTACCTTCGTCAATAATTCAGTAATCTACTCTACTTTCCAATGGCATCAATAGAACTAATTATAATAACTATTAAATAGATGCAAAGATATAAAAAATATGTTTTGTATACGGATATAATTTAACATATCTAGAGTATTATCGGACTATCCATTTTTATAAATGGTAAAATAAAATAATAAAATTAGTTGCTGTACCCTATACGCGTATGGTAAACGGGTGTGAATAAGTTTGTTGAAATGTATATAACTGGCAAAGTGTATATTCTAATTAGAAGAGCATTAAAAGTACAATCGATTTATCATCTCGAAGATTATTAAAAATATAGTCATCAAACTTGGAACTTATACTTATATTGTTCTGAGCCGTCAAGTAGTCACTTCTAAACGATTTTTCTAGCCCCATTTTAAGGGCTAGACCCATCCAAACATACTCCAAAATTAGAAGATTTTGCATAAAAATTTGGGTAAAACTAAAAAAGAAAATTTGATGTACCACCCATACAAATATACTTTTTGTATGAAAATCTTTATACCGTCACACAAAGTGTGGATTATCATTTTTCCAGAAAGTTTATGACGCAGTCAAAGAGACATCGTACACCCTATTAAGTAAAAAAAATACTTGATCAGCACTATAGGGCATATCCGTCTGTACGTGTGTCTGTGGTAGTTATGCGTGCGCTTAGTTTTAAAGATATTAACCTGAAATTTAGAACTTTAGCTTTTCTCAGCTCTTCGCCCATTTTAAGGCATAGCTCCCATACAAATCTACCGTTTATTTAAAAAAAAAGTTATTATTTTTGAACGTATTCACTTAACACTGAATAAAAATACTGCTTATGTCAACACATGACCACAGAAGAGGTTTGGTAAGATCGGGGAACTATAGAATATAGTTCTCACAGAAATCCAAGGCTTAATTTTGAGTATTTAAATAAAAAACAAGAAAAAATGTCAACTTCGGTGGAACCGAAGCTGAAATACCCGTTACACAACACTTTTAATAGTTTATATGTTCACTAAGCGCTTAGATTAAATTTCACGATGAATTTGGTGAAATTTGTATGGGAGGCTTTATGTTATATTTGCCCGATCCTTACCATATCGAAAGTGTTCACTTAGGTGGACATTGGAATTGATTTTACCAAATTTAATTGAATTAATTCAGAAACAATAAATGTTTTCACAAAACTCGAAAATGGGCGGTAAGTTTTTTTGGAGGCTATACATAAAAATGGGCGTGGCACTTAGATATGTCATTGGATGACATAAAAAAGTGATCTTACACTATTTGCATTAAAAATATTCATAAATAATACATATTTTCACACAAAAATCGAAAAAAGTGGTAAGTTTGTCTGGGGGCTATATCTGAAAATGGACGTGGCAACATTCCTTTGATATTGGATGCCATTAAAAGTATTTTTACCCTACATTGTAGTAAAAGCATTCATAAATAAAAACTATTTTCATAAAAAGTCAAAAAAGTGGTAAGTTTGTATGGGGGCTATATCTAAAAATGGGCGTGGCACCTTGGTTCTGGTATACATAGTAACTAGAAGCACAAAAAGCTTAAGTTTAAAATTTCAGGTCAATATCTTTAAAACTTTCCCAGTAACAGCCATCGCAACAGACAGACAGACAGACAGACGGACAGACAGACGGACATGGCTAAATCGATTCGTCCCATCGAGTTGATCAATAATATATATACTTTATGGGGTCTCCGAAGTCTCCTTCAATGCGTTGCAAACTTTTGGACAAACTGAATATACCCGTTTACACTTGTGTAACGGGTATAAAAAAATTTCATAAGTATCAGGTAAAGATTAGGTCACCATATAATATAAATATCTTATTTATTTATGTTCTTTTTGATTTCAATTCGAACCGGTTCAGTTTAACCCGATGTAATCGGATACCGGAGATACCATAAAGTATATAAAGAGACGAATCGATTTAGGTTTGTCCGTTTGTCTGTTTGCCCGTTTGTCTGTCTGTCTGTCCGTCCGTCCGTCCGTCCGTATGTTTGTCTGTTGCAATGCGTTTTTAACACTACTGACTTAAAATCTGAAACTTAAGTTTTTTTGGTCCAAAGTAGTTGGTGTGTCCAAGTCAAGGTGCCACGCCCATTTTTAGGCATAGCGCCCATAAAAACGTACCGCCTATTATTGAGTTTTTGAATAACAATGATTTATGAATGTATTTGTTCCAAATTAGGAAAACCGCTTACTATATCCTCTTATGTATACACTCGCAATATAAAACTGATCGGGCCGCTATAACATAAAGTCCCTATACAAACTTACCTCCCATTTTTTGATTTTTTAAGAAAATTTTTGTTATATCTTTATTTTTATCTTAAAATTTTACTTGTGGTTCTTACATGAATCCCAAGAATGAATTTTATCATTTTTTTTATTTTAAGTTTGATGTTAAGTATTATACCGAGAACATCACTTGTAATACCAATCTAAAATTAATTCGTATCAGATCAATACATGACAGAGTTTGAATTCTTTGAATGTATTCTCACTTCAAACAAACCTTCGCACATTTTTTTTTTAGCATTACGTGAATTTTTATTATAAACGCGTATCAAATACAAAAAAGAAAAAAGATCGCATCGGTTAGTGAAATAATTCGAGAAAAAAAAACTTTAACTAAAACCAAAGCCAAAGCCAAAGTCGACAACAACCATAATCTGAGCATAATTACCAAGATCGGGTTGTGTTGAAAAACGCATTTAAGCCACGTTAATGACAACTTTAGTAAAATAGGAAATTGTATGATTTTTTTTTACTTTTTCTTCGTCTTCTGCAGCGAATGCATTGCATCTTCTGAAGATTCTGTATTGGTCTACGAAGACTTCGCCGCCGCCGCGGCCGTCGCCATGGAAGTCGCCAACTGAAACGCATTTGCGATGCGACAAAACCAGCAACGATTTTAGCATTTTTAGTTAATTTACCAGGAAAAACATTTGAAATTCTTAACAGAAGCAGCCTCAGAAGCCGCAGCTGAAGAACTTAAGTTTTTCTTTTGACTTCGATGGTTGATGCACTTTTCTACATGTTGCAGCCACAGCAGCAGCAACTGCAACAGAAGCAGAAGCAGCATAGACTAAAAATCACGTCGATCATTTATGGGATTTTATTTGGCGCGTCAGCAAATGTTGTTGCTTCTGTTCTGTTGTGTTGTGTTGTATTGCTGCTCTTGTTGTTTTTGTTGGCGTTTTTGTTTTTGTTTTTTTTTAGTTGTTGTGCGCAATTTATTTATGACATTTTTGCTGTCGCACTTCTGTTGTTTGCTGTTTGCTTTTGCAACATTCGTGCAACAATGTGTGGCAAACAAACAAACGAACAACAAACAGAAAAACTGACCACATGACGCAGCGCTGTGACCAAAAGCTAGACAAGGCATACTCGTACATATGTAACTGGCTTTAAAAAACAAATCAAAGAATGAAACCAAAGCAATAGCATGCATATTCATCAGTTTGCTCAATACAATTCACATTTAAATATTTCTAAAAAAACCGCAACAATAGTAAATTAGTAACTTAATAAACACGATGAAAAACAGAAAACTTATATAAAATAATAAAGATCCTAAATTCAAGAACATATCCGGTGATTTGACTGAAAATGTGTTCTACTAATATTTTAATTAAAGTAGTTTTTGGTATTGGATATTACATAGAAGGGCTAGCCCACTATGACCTACGTCGACTTTGTTGAGCTTGTTGACGACAACATGTCAACTAATTATTTCATTAAATTAAATAGTCTCAATTAGGACTTGTAAATTGGCTCTCAATGTATTATTTTCCTAGTAGAAAACGCTTAAATTTGGAATAAATTTGTGAATAGTCACATTTTTCTGAACATTTTGAGTTCTAAGGCATTCTAAAGGTTAAAGGTTCAATCCGTGATAGATTTTTAAATTGAATTGTGTTAAAGTGCACATTAAGATTGACATTAAAAAACATAGAACATCTAACTTTACGAAATTTTCATGATTCCCTAGAACTGTTGGAAATGGGAAACAAGAAAAAAAGTTAACTTTGGTTGGACCGAAGCTTATATACCTGTCACACATCATTTGACGTGAATAAATCTTCGCGTTCAGCAATTTGTATTTAATTTTATTTTAAAATACTAAAATTGAAAATACTCTTAAATATTCAAAAAATCGCTGCCCGAAAACCAATTTTAAACGAAAGATTTGGCTTGATATAAGAATCATTTTACCATATTTGAATCCATTAACTCTATAAATGATTTTTTATAAGAACTTGATAAAATGTTGCTCGTTTGAATGGGGACTATACCTTAAGTTTAAAATTTCAGCCCAATATCAAGACGGATAGACAGACATACGGACAGGGCTAAATCGACTTAATAGGGTCTACGATGCCTCTTTTTATGCGTTACAAACTTTCCATTTAAACTAAATATACCTGTTTCACACTCTGTGTGACAGGTATAATTATGAAAAAAAGTAATCGTTCAAAAAACTTTTTTAGGTGCGCTAAACATATTTCTCTTCAAAAAATGTTCAAGCTAAAAACAGAGATAAAAATCTTACATAAGAATAGATAATGGTTTCTATAGAGTTTTGCAAAAAATAATTATTTTTATTTCAAAAGTTATGGTGACCCTTTAAATTTTAGTGGCACTCAACTTCAACAAAATTCAAACAATTTTTTTTATGTGATTGGCTGTTATTACGGACAATGCGTCATATATATTCTTTATCATTATTAAAAGCTGGGTCAAAATAGCTATGCATATTTTTCGTCTGTAGTATGAGACCGACTATCTCGGAAGATATAAGAGATACAAGCACAAAAAATTCAATCCTTTGAAAACTTTGAAGTTTACCAATGCCAAACATTTTTCCATACTCATTTTAAGAGGAGGATTGATAGAAGGCTTGATATACCTAATAAAGTATAAATATTCTAGATCAGCATTGAAAAGTGAGTCGATATAGCTAAGTCTATCAGTCTGTTCGTTCGCCGACCAAAAGTCTACCGTATGAAAACGATTATCCCGGAGACTATAAGCGATAGGGCCACCATTTACGTAACTTAGAGTCTTCTCAAGGTTAGCATATTTAGAAAACCATGATTATAGTTTTGAAATCAGAATTTCAATTTACAAGCCAATAATATTCAGGACCAGTGAGTGAACATTGTGTAACCAAGGGATTCGTTATCAGCACACAAAATGGTTCAAATCATGATATTTTAGTGTATAGTTTTTCAATTGTTGCACTTGTTTTATACCCTGTACCTGCAGGGACAAGGGTGTATTAAATTTTAATAAAATGCATGTAACTTTAGAGAGTGACTTTATAGACCCTTTATAGTATTATATTCTTGATCAGCATAGAAAGACGAGTCGATATGGCTATGCCTGTCGGTCCGTCCTGACGTCTGCCATGGAAAGTCATTATCTCGGAGACTATAATAAATAAGTCCACCATATTCTAAACTTTCCTCCAAACGAGTTTTCTTCAGCCATTTATTAAGCGGTACCAAAAACTTTTCACCCATATATTAAGGGGTATTAAACTTATCCCAAAAAATTTTGTAATATTATGAATACATCTTTGTTATATAATCTTTAAAATCTAAATTTAGTATGGATATGCCTACAATAATCCAATTTAAATATTGCAACATAGGTAAAGCCCCTACACAATTGACTCCAATTTTTTTACTTTTGTATAAAAATACGATACAGTAAAGTAAGATAAATAAAAATCTAATACATGGATTTTTTTTATTTTCGGGAATGTCAAGATTAGACCAATGGCCATTTGTAAGTTCTTTCCCGATCCGGCCCATCCCGGCATATTTCATATTTGTTCCGCGGTCTCTTGGATTCCGTTATCCCATTCGCATCTCTAAATCTGAAAATAAAGAAAAAGCACAAAAAAATATAGACAACGTTCGGGGATCAGCTTGTAAAGGGTGGTTAAATTTCAAGGGCCGATGTTGATTTTGAATAAAAACACGAATTATTTGGGAAATTATTGACATTTCTTTTTATTATGATATATTGGTATGACTCAATATGTATGAAACAAAAATATCGGCCAAAATGGCCGCCACGGCCTTCGGCGGGGCACGTCCATCCGATGGTCTAAATTTCGATGACGATGAGGCATAATTGAGGTTCAATGTCGTTAATGTGCCGAATTATCTCATCCTTTAGCTCTTGAATTGTTGTTGGCTTATTGGCGTACGTACCTTTTCTTTCAAATAACCCCAAAGAAAGAAGTCCAACGGTGTCAAATCACATGATCTTGGCGGACAGTTGACATCGCCGCGACGTGAGATTATTCGGCCATCAAATTTTTCGCGCAAAAGAGCCATTGTTTCGTTAGCTGTGTGGCAAGTGGCGCCGTCCTGTTGAAACCACATATCGTCCAAATCCATATCTTCCAATTCAGGCCAAAAAAGTTTGTTATCATCATCCACAGTAATTGCCTGTCCAGCCCCATTTTCGAAGAAGTACGGCCCTATGATGCCGCCAGCCCATAAACCGCACCAAACAGTCACTCTTTGTGGATGCATTGGTTTTTCGACAATCAGTCTTGGATTCTCATTCGCCCAAATGCGGCAATTCTGCTTATTGACGAATCCACTGAGAAAAAAAATGAAAATTGAAATTGACCGAAAAAATCACGAAGTGCACGATATGCATTTTGATTTGAACGCCCATTTTCATAATAGGCCTGATAACTTTAACGCGTTGCTCGATTGTGTATCTTTCCATGGTTCAAATTGAGTTAGTCTGAAGTTAAGAAATGTCAAAAGAAATGCAGGAAAAACTTGACGTTTAGGTGTAGTTCATTTAACATCGGCCCTTGAAATTTAACCACTCTTTATATACATCTAAAATTTTTAAGCCACATCATAATAATGCTATCAATTTCATTAGTCCCACTGAATGTCGACCGTTTACAAAATGAATACAAATATGATTAAATACTTAATTAATATTTACTTACTTAATTAAACAATATCCACATAAATGTTATATTCAACGACAATTAAAATGATATTTATGCAATTTACTAATTAAATTTAATCAATGTGTGTGCGTGTGTGTGTGTGTGTGTGATTTATAATGATATTATGCTTAGAAATTATAATCCACACAAACACACAAAATAAATAAATTAGATACAAACACTATTTATGTACAATTTACGAAATTATAGAGTAAAACTTTTCGACATGTTTGTGTGTGCGCGTTTATGTTTGTATCTGTAAATGTATCTGCAAACCGCATGACCTGACCATGAACTACATAACGAGTCAATGAAATTTTCTAAACACAAAATTTTTGTTGTGAAAATTTTTGTGAATGAACTAAAATAAACACAGACATACTTGTTCATATTTACTCCAAAAATGTACATACAACCCCATACACTGATACATTGTAAAACCGATTTAGAATGCTGCAACTGCAATGAAGAATAGTGACCAAAATCTATGGTAAACTAGATGCATGCAACAAGTCGGAAGTAAGCTTATGCTGCAGCCAGCCAGCCAGTCAGCCCACCAGCTGACTACGTCATTTAGAATTTTGTGAGATATTTTTCAGATGAAAACTTCACTGAACAGAATTGCAACACATTGTTTTCGTTTTTATTGGATTTGTTGCACAAGCAAAGCTAAAATTTCCCCCAAAAAAAAAAAAAAAAAAATGAAGGCGTTAAGTGGAAAACTTTATCCTGCCTGTCTCACTGCTTGTAAGCCTGTCTACGTGTGTGTGTGTGTTTTGTGTGAGAATAACTCCCACCAACAAGTTTATTTGCAACACCCAAAATGCGCCCACAGCTTTAGCTGCTACTACTCGACTCTTTGACTGCGTCTGTTGATGCAACATTTGTGCGGCTGTTGCTTTTGCATCCTTCAGCAGCTAGGAGCTCTGCATTTTGCAAGTTTTTGGAAAAGTCGCTTGGGCGCATTTTCATGCCTTTTGCCGAAACTGAAACTTTGCTAATTTAATTGTGACAACGATGAGCATGATTTTTGGTTCATGCTTTCATGTCTATCTTGTCTGCAGACACTTGATGCTCTTTTCTGATTCATTTTAATCGCTCCCCTGAAGTGTTGTTGCAGAAAATTGTTATGCAAATTAAGTGAGGATGATAGTTTTAATAGTTTTGTTATTGTTTGAAGTACGAAAATGCATATAAATTAAATGAATATTTGAGCTGGTAGAAATCGAAATGAATAATACTGAAATTATATTTTAGAAATTATAAACTTAGCATAGAAAAAGCTGCAAAATAAAATTTAATCTTGTTGGAATCAAATTTTGAGTCGTAAACTATTATTTCGACTATTCAAATAAAATTGACAAGAAAAGAAAAATCTTTTAACCAAGAGACAAAGCAATTTCGTAATTTTAATTTTCAGGATGACTTTTATGGTAGGTCTTTCTGTATGTTCAACGACTTTGAGTTTTATTAACGTATAAGAGAATGCATCTAAGGAACTAAGACTTTTGTTGCTTAAAATACTTTGAATTACTGTATACTTATAGTATGTATATTCCGTGTACAATGCATTACTAGTAATATATCCACCAATTCTCCTTAAGGGTGACATTATAATCAATATTCAATATTAATTGTTTGCTTGTATGCAGGAGGTAATCTCCGAAACCACTTATTGGAACTATAAAATTCTTTCACCAGCAGTAAGAATGGAATTTCAGGATGAAAATAGGCTATATATATATACTATATATATGTGTATATCTATACTATATATATGTGTATATCTATACTATATATATGTGTATATCTATATATATATATATATATATATATACAAACTTATATATATATATAGATAAAGAAATTGTGAATATTTTTGCAACAATTTGAACTAGAGAAATTAAAATCGGTATAAATGAGGATAAGCGATAATGTATTAATTCGTTATATTTTTGCAATTTATTGAGTCCCGTAAAATAAAATCTTATTTGTGATAGTCGAATTTGAATAGAGCGAAAACGATTCTTTGGAACGCTGCATTTACATTGAGATATGTTCATATAATTGCATATGTATTTTCAACGCTAATACGCAAAAACTTGGTATTTAGGCATTTAAGATAGGAGCGGGAGAAACGGGAGATATTGGCTGGTTTATCAATAAAGTAGTATTCTATCTAAAATGCCTAAAATCTATTTTAAAATGGTTACACAACTTATAAAACGTGTAGTAGTGTAGTAAAAAACATTGTGATGACCCAAAAAAAAAAAAAAAAAAATGGCTTGGTTCAGATCAAAAATATTAAAACAGATCCAGATCAGAGTCGGTATTATAAATTTGTAAATTTGATTCCAATGTTAATTTTTCCTCTTCAAAAGTTTTATTTTTGAGTTGTCGAAATGGCAAATCTAGAATAATGCATTTAAAATATTCGATTCGTTCATGAAGTCCGTTTTCTAATTTTTCCATTTAACAATGTTTTACATTGAAGAAGACGTTGTAGACCCCATATAGTATATATATTCTTGATCAGCTCGACGAAAGAATCGATCTAGCCATGTCCGTCTGACTCTCTGTCCGTCTGTTGCAATGCACTTTTCTCGGAAAGTTTTATTGATATCGACCTGAAATTTTAAACTTAAGATTTTTATTGATTATAGTCAGTTTATATATCAAAAACAAGGTGCCAAGTCCATTTTTTAGGTATTGCCCCCCATACAAACTTATTGATGAATGTATTCACTATAAAATAGGTAAAAACACTTTTAATGTCATCCAATGTCAAATCTAAGGTGCCACGTACTTACTTATAGCTCCCCATTGAAACCAAGCGTACTACTGTGTACAAAAAGTAAGGAGAATTTTCAATTTAAACTTCGCGGGCTTAACATTTCAGGCTAGTTCTTTTTTCTTGAGTTGGCAGGACTGTTAATAACATCTTGGAAAAATTTCATGTCAATGTCATCATCAGTAATATATTTTCGCTAGTGTTTACCAAGCGATCATGAGCGCATTTTTGATTTTTACAATGTCTGATTTAATTGAGCAGAGAAGTGTAATCAAAAATGAATAAATGAATGGAATAAATGCTGAAAATGTTGAAGAAGGCTTACGGAGACCGAGCTCTACCAAAATCAACAATAAATGATTGGTATAAATTGTTCAAAGAAGGTTGAGAACGTGTTGAAGACGAAGAGCGCCCTGGTCGACCATCGACCTCAACGGACGATGCTCACATTCAAAAAGTAAAAGAATTAGTGCTTGCACTCCGTCGATTAACTATGAGAGACATTGCTGATGAAATTGGCGTATCGAAAGGATCAATTAATACCATTTTGAAAGATGTTTTGGGCCTTAAACGTGTCAAGTCTCGATTGGTACCAAAAATGCCGATTTTTTTAAAAAGTGCACTGATTCTTCGTGACTTTTTTTCCAAAAATGCAATCAATATCGTTCCGCAACCACCGTATTCGCCTGATTTGGCTCCGTGTGACTTCTGGGTATTCTCAAAACTCAAGAGACCACTCCGGGGAACGCATTTTAAGTCGATTGAGGAGGTAAAAGCTGAATCGAAGAAGGTACTGATTGGCATGTTTCGAGGATTGGAAAAAACGTTGGCATAAGAGTATTTTATCGGGAGGGGACTACTTTGAAGGGGATGAAGTTGATTTACAAGAATAAATAAAGTTTCTTCATTTTACAAACAAATTCATCTTACCTTTTTTCACAGTAGTATAAATTGAAAAATAAAACTTGAATATTGAAAATAGTAGTACAAAGTGATGGGATATAGTACCGATTGGAAATTTTAGAACAGATCAATCAGAGCTAGACAATAATTGGTGTAATGTAAACAATTTTGAAGCATCTAGCCCGTTGAATCGAGCTACTAGTAACATCATCGCAATGAACACGTCAGCCGAATATTATTTAAAAATTCTCCATCAATTAAATATGAATCCTAACTAGCGAGAGCCACAATAGAAAAAATATTTTATAAAAATCTTCAAATCTACATTTTAGAAAGTAATTCTTCTCATCGACGTATTTAAATATTTTCAAATAATTGCTCATCAAGCATGACAAATAAATATCAAATGAGTTGACTAAATAATTGTGAAAATTGCTAAATTAAGCGTTTAACTTAAATAAAGCAATTATGCGTGAAAAAAGGAAATAGACCGCTCTAAATTTATATACATACACATTCATATGTATATGAACATCTACATATGTACGTATGTACGTACCACTGTACCTTTCAATATTAATTTGTATATACATACATATATATATATGTATGCATGTTCCCCCTTAATGAGGGGCAATGGCATTTTAACAGCAAATTATTTATTTATGGCAAAAATTTTGCAAAATATCTACGCACTAATTTGTGCAAAGTAATCGATGTGGTGGAAAATTTTTATACGCATTCACGCACATTGGCGTAGTTTCACACACACATATGCATATTGGCTTCTTTAAGCTTGCTAGAACCCAACAACGAAATACACCCGCTATCCCACTCACAAATTATGCGTCTCCAACCCTGGCTAAACTTTGGCAGCGGCAACTTTAGCCGGAAGCTAAAAAATTTCAAACTATGAAACTTCCAACTCAAACTGCACCGCTTCTCTACAGTTCACGCCCCTCCACTTTTCGTGCGGTATGCAGCAGTTTATTCTTTGAAAACCTTTTCAAGTCCTGCTAACCCTGCGCACAGCACAGCGTAAGCTCATTACATGCGTTTGTATTGATGTAATTTAGTTTATGTAAAATTTATAAAATGTATAAATAAAATGCACGCAATTTAACAAAATGAACGATAGAACGAACAGGAGCGACCCGACCCAATCGCTTTTTTCCCCGTGGTAATGCATATATCGATACATAATACCGAATCGATAATGCGCTTCAAATACATGAAAGAACTTTTACGAAAATTGCCTGGTTTATTGACTTTCATTTAATGCGATTCGATTCTTTCACAATTTCCGTTCAATTCACACAATTTTTCAGCCTTTAAGAATCGAAAATGCATTTGGAGAATAATTTTCGTTGCAAGTCGTAAATTTTATTTAAAATAGATACAAAGTACGCAACGGATGCGGCTACCGTACGCATTCCGGAAAAGGAAACCAAAGCCATTTGTAGGCCAGGCCAGTTTGTTGATTATCGCTGCATTTTGACTCAGTTGTGTGTGTGTGTGTGTTAAGGCCGAAATCTATTTTTTGAGGCGTCAAATGTGCGTAAAATGCGTTTCACCTTGAAAATTTATGCACTCAGTCTTCTTCAGTTTGTTGCTTAGTTGGCCAAGTATGTATATGTATCTTTTGTATTAAGTTTCTTGATTTCTCACTGCTGCTGCTGTTGCATAATAGAAAACGAAATTACCACATTTCGCATTTGAGCAATATTTTATGCTTTGCCAAGATTATTTTAGACAGTTTTGTGCGAATTGACCTATCTCGATGTGAATTTAAAATGAACGGAAGGACGCGCGATAATTGCGATAAGATTTTGTATTCGAATTTATTTTAGCTAAAAGTGATTTAACATTATTGTAAATGTTTGTAATATATAGTACAATAAATTCAAGTTAATTCTCCAAAAACCCCAGAGAGAGGTGCTTCAGGTAAAACTGATGAGTTCAAAAACTTGTATGTATGTATTTTTTTTGGATCAGTATTCTCAAAAACATAATGAAAACATAATCGGACCTCTGGATTAGGTGAAAAACACATATTTTCGTAAACTATTATATTATATTAGGGATGTATGTTTAGAATAAGCGGAACATCCCTATCATCATATTTGAAACTTAGACTCTCCTTAGCCGTCAAATGGTCACTAACAAACGGGTTTTCTTTAGCCCCTTTAAAGGGTAGCCTCTCAAAAAATGTATCTTAAATTTTTGGTTGTTGCATAAAAAGTCCTTTTGCTTTTAATTTAGTATGAATTAAAACAATGATAGTCCCAATAAAATATCCCAATATGACTTAAAAAAATTTTAGGTATTCCCCTCTATAAATAAACCCGATTTTGGGCCCTGTATCCAAAGGGCAAAAGGGTATATTAAGTTTTTGCGAATGTATGTAACATACAGAAGGAGCCAAGATAGACCATATAAAGTATATATATTCTTGATCAGCATTGGAAGGGGAGTCGAACTAGCTATGTCTGATTGTCCGTCCGTCTGTCTGTCCTGCTGTCCGCCGTATGAGAGATTATCTCGGAAACTATAAGAGATAGGGCCATCATATTTGAAACTTAGACTCTCCTAAGCCGTCAAGTGTTCACTTGCAAACGGTTTCTCTCTAGACACATTTTAAGGGGTACCACCCAAATTTACCCCAAAATGTTGGTATAGTCATCATACAAATGTACCCCAAAATTTTTGGGTTTTTGCATAAAAAAAGTCATTGTTTTTTATTCAAAGAAGTTCAAATTCAGTATAAATTATGAGTAGGATAGTCCCAATGAAATAGACCAATATGGGATATAGCCTCATATTCTTAAGGTCTATTTAGTTTAAGATATAGCCCCATACAAAGATATACCCGACTTTTTAAGTCTTTGTATGAAAATTCAATTCAATGAGGTATGGTAGTAAAATAGAACCGATCTTAAGGTTCATAAAGATTGGGTACAGGGTATCTTGCAGTCGAGCATACTCGACTTCAGCGTTCTTTCTTGTTTTTATACCCGCCACACATAGTGTGAAGGGTATATTCAGTTTGTCGGAAAGTTTGTAACGCATTGAAGGAGACGTCGTAGACCCCATAAAGTATATATATATTCTTGATCAGCTCGATGAGACGAATCGATTTAGCCATGTCCGTCTGTCTGTCTGTTTACTTCTACGCATTTTTTTCCGATGAAGATATATAGATATTACTCCGAAATTTGGAAACTTAAGCTTTTCTCGGCAACGACTACTTTGTATGTTAAAACCAAGTTGCCACGCCCATTTTTAGGTGTAGCCCCATACAAACTTACCAAAAAATTTTCGAATTTTTACAATAAAATAGGTATTATTTATGCATGTATCCACTCCAAATTGGGTAAAAACTATTCTTATGTTATCCAAAGTCGAATCCAAGGTGTCACGCCCATTCCTAGGTATAGCCCCCATACAAATTTACCGCACATTTTCGAATTTTTGTATGAAAATGGTTATTATTTATTCATGTATTTGCTCCATATTGGGTAAAAAAACCCTTTAACGACATCCGATATCAAAAACAAAGTACCACGCCCATTTGTAGGTGTAGCCCCCACACAAATTTACCGCCCATTTTTCAATTTTTGAATAAAAACTGGTATTATTTATGAATTTATTTACTCCAAATTGGGTAAAAACACTTCTTTTATCATCCAATTCCAAAACCAAGATGCCACGCCCATTTTTATGTATAGCCCCCATACAAACTCACCGATTTTTTTTTAACTTTTGTATGAATAAATGTATATAAGCCACTCATGATCACACATAAACTATTCAAAGATTCGTGTGGCGGGTATTTATGCTTCGGTTCCACCGAAGTTAACGTTTTTCCTTGTTTTTTTTAGTTTTTGTATGAAAATCCAAAACAAAAACAGGAAAAAGTTAACTTCGGTTGGTCCGAAGCTTATATACCTGTTACACATCGTTTGACGTGGATAGATTCGTGTGCAGTATTTGTATTAAATTTTATTTCAAAATACTAAACAAATTAAATATACTCTTAAAAATTTAGGGAATTCGCGGTCCGATTTGGACCAATTTTAAACTGAAGATTAGGCATGGTATAAGAAACATTTTAGCCATATTTGAAGCCATTATAAACACTTATTTTATACCCGTTACACAAAGTGTAAACGGGTATATTCAGTTTGTCCGAAAGTTTGCAACGCATAGAAGGAGACATCGGAGACCCCATAAAGTATATATATTATTGATCAGCTCGATGAGACGAATCGATTTAGACATGTCCGTCTGTCTGTCCGTCTGTCTGTCCGTCTGTCTGTCCGTCTGTCTGTCTGTCCGTCTGTCTGTCCGTCTGTCTGTCTGTCCGTCTGTCTGTTGCGATGGCTGTTACTCAGAAAGTTTTAAAGATATTGACCTGAAATTTTAAACTTAAGCTTTTTGTGCTTCTAGTTACTTTGTATACCAGAACCAAGGTGCCACGCCCATTTTGAAATATAGCCCCCATACAAACTTACCACTTTTTTCGACTTTTTGTATGAAAAAGTTATTATTTATAAATGCTTTTACTACAATATAGGGTAAAAACACTTCTAATGGCATCCAATATCAAAAGAATGTTGCCACGCCTATTTTCAGATATAGCCCCCATACAAACTTAACGCTTTTTTCGATTTTTGTATGAAAATACGTATTATTTATGAATATATTTTTTCTTGTTTTTTTATAAGAACTTGACAAAATGTTGTACTTTTGTATGGGATCTATACCTAAAAGTGGGCGTGGCACATTGATTTTAATATGAAAGTACACAGGACCTATAAAAGTTTAAGTTTAAAATTTCAGCTTAATCTTGCTCAATGCTTCAGAATCTCTGCTCAATTAAATCAGACATTGTAAAAATCGAAAAATGCACTCTTAGTCGTTTGGTAAACACAAGCATAAATATATTACTGACAATGACATTCACATAACATTTGGCCCAGATGTTATTAACAGTCCTGCCAACTCAAGAAAAAAGAACTAGCCCGAAATGTTAAGCCCGCCAAGTTTAAATGGAAAATTCACCTTAGTTTTAGCTTTTGTGAGATTATCCGTGGCTTAGATAAAACTTCGAGATGGAATGGGTGGGGTAATGGGAGGTACGTTTGTATAGGGCTATATGTTATAATGTTCCGATCCGTAGCATAATCGGTGGTGTGTTCATATGATGGTATTATATGTGATTTTACCCAATTTGAAGTAAATACATTTATAAATAATACCTATTTTCATACAAAAATTCGAAAATGGGCGGTAAGTTTGTATGGGGCTATACCCAAAAATGGACATAACCCAAGGTGGGCCTGGCAATCTGAATTTAACATACAAACTACCTAGGTCTGAGAAAAGCTTAAATCGACTTCAGCGTAATTTTTGGTTTAAAATATTCTATGGGGATTTATTGGTTAAACCCAGGTCTGAGGGGGTTAGTTACTAAATTGACCATTATTATATTTAAGATTAAAAATATTAAATATCGATTTTACCCAATTTTAGTTCTTTTTTTTGTTTTACTGAACCATGAAGAAAGAAACTTGGAAATAAAGAAAAATATGTACATTTGTTCAAACGTGGTGTTGTTGGAAATAAATTTAAATGGGCCAGAAAACTTCTAGCCAGGTCTCAATGTCAAATTTGATGATCGAAAATAGGAAAGGGCTTGTAAAAGAAATTACTTTTAAAATTTCTAAAATTTTTTTGCATTGCATCGAAGCAGCGATGAATTGGTTGCATTAAATAAATATTAAACAATTTAAAATATTTAAGCATAAAAAAAATTAATTTAAATGAAGTCAGCAACATTAATTTGTTGACAACAATGTTGGTCAACTAAAATACTAACTACAATAATTTCCCTTGTTGATCAGATTGCTAGAACAATTTAGGCTTGATTGCATTCAAGTTTATTTTTATTTTTTTCGTTGCAGATATTATGCTTCCCCTTGAATTAAATTTTAAATTCTCCAATTTGTTGTTGTTGTTGCTGCTACTTGTAAAAATTTTGTGTAGTTTGTAGAGGAAATTGATAGTGCAGCCCAATGGCCAAAACAAGTTAAAGGCAACAAGTAGAAAGCAACAAAGAGCTGAGGAAAGCTTAGAGAGAAAGAAAAAAAAGAAATATATAAATAAATAAACGATCCTGTGCACAGCCTCCCAATGAGCCAAATGCAAACCTGATTTCCTTTGCCTTCCGTTGGGCCGGATGTAACCAAATTGCTAGGGTCGTTCATTGCCGGTAATTGGCAAACAGCAGCAACTGCAACAAAAAACGCTTGCAAAATATTAAGAAAAGACAGCAGCAAAAGTAGTTTGTGGCATTAATGTTGTAGAAGCTGGCTGCTGTTGCTGTTGCATGTGGACATGGACAACAATTTTGTTATGAAGTACTTTTTTTCGGGCAACTTCGCTCCAAAGGAAGTCAACAGTGAACAGTGGCAAAAAAAAAAAAAGAGAAGCATTTGCACAAGTGGCCAGGAAGACAATTTGTTACAATTCATGTACAAGCAACAAAAAAAAAAAAAAAAAACAAAAAGCAAGAAAAACAAAAACAAAAAGAAACTATTTTTTTAAGAACTATTAAAAAATTGTGTAAAAAATAGTTACAAGCAACTTCTCTAGCATATGTTTGATGTTTCGTCGTAGGCATTGCATGACGAAGCCCAAGACCCAAGACGAGGTTCTCAGCCTAAATATTTTGCCCGCTTTATACTTCAATTCAATTTTTTTATGTATTTGCTTAAAATTTTTTTTATGAGAAAAGCGCAATTAACATTTTTTGCGTGCAAAATAAATTCTGTTCGAGGAGGTTTCTTTCTCCACTTTTTTTTTTTTTGTGTGTTTGGAATATGTTGCATGAAATTCATAACAGAAGCTGCGAACAAATGCAGCTGAATAAGCAACAACAACAAAACAACAACAAATATGTAGATGCAACTCAAGTTGGAATATTTTAAAATTGCAAGTGCAACTGAGTTGAAAAATTGTGCGCAGCAGTTAGAAAAATACAAAAAAAAAAAAATTCTAAAGTTGAAAAAAAAAAACGAAAAACAATTCAAGTATAAACTAAGCAAATTATTATTTAAAAGCAACAATGAAAGAGATAGCATAAGTATTACAATAGCGTAAGAAAGAGATGGGCTACCATAAATTGTTTTAATTACGCGCCACAATTTGTGGCAGAATGCAATGTAAAATATAAAAAAATGAATACACAAGGCAAGACGCAGGGCGAAACGGAGGGCAATTGTAAAAGCAGCTTTGGGAAAATTGTTGCAAAATTGCGTTCCTTCATTTTGTGGCAAAAAAAAAAATACAAAAAAAAAAAAAAAAAAACAACAACACACACACTTCTAGCTGCATGCCACACTCTAGGTCTTCTCTTCATGCAATTGCTTCTCTGCATATCTGCTCGTTCCCGCTTTCGCCGCAGCTGGCAGCGCTTCTTCGCTGCGGCAAGCTGCACTTGTTTTTATAATTTTAATTGTTTTACATAGAAAAACGCTCAAGTTCGGCATAGATAACTGCAAACGACTTGCAATGTAGAAGCGGTTCATAGGACCTGCACAAGCGAAAAGGCCAAAAGCATAGAAATGGGAGAGGGTAAGTCAGAGGTAATCAGCGATTTAAAATAAATGGGCAATGGTGCACAGTGGTTTTGGTAACAAAAAAATATACTCACAAAATAATTAAAACAGATCACAAAGCAAGTAAAAAACTTTAAGTTCCAAACCGATTCTTTAAAATGAATGATCAAATTTAAACCAAATTAATACGTTTTTCAGAATGTTTGTAACGCAAACGGTACTCGCACAATTTTGACATTTTTGATCCGAAATTTTTATCTCAAACCTTTCTTTGCGACGTCTGTCTTTTAGAAATAGCGTTCACATGTACACCCGTGATCAGTGGAAAAGACCAAAAAAATTGTAAAATTTGAATACCTATTTAAAGGAAACTATAAAAGATAAGGTGTGGTTTTGTACATGATTTGACAGGTGGAAATGTTTAATGTCTACTTCTAGCTCTAGTCTCTTCTTTAGAAAAAGTTAGTTAGTTAGCGTTCTTTAGAAAAATTATTGCCAAAACATTTATTATTATTTCCTTTTAAGAACGTAATGTCCTTTCTGTTTTCGTTTTTGAGCTACAGCCGTTCTCCTCGAACATACTAAATGTTCCCTTAACCAAATGTATTCAAAATGTTACTACCTTGCTTCGCATAGAAGAGACATAAAGCTGCAGAAGAAGGCTTGGTAGTCGTAATAAAGCGTATATATTCTTCATCAGCATCGATTTAGCTATGTCTGTCTGTCATTATCTTGGAGTCAATAAAATATAATTCCACCATATTCGAAACTTAGACTCTCCTAAGCCATTAAGGGGTCCCTCCATACAAACTTACTCAAAACAAAATTTGTTTGAACTGCAAATTTAGTATGAATTCTGAAATATCGTATCATGGATATATGTTAGCCTACGGTTGTCCAAATATCTATGGAAAACATTTTTTAACAAAATTTTTATGCTCCCACCGCCTAGGATTGCTCTATATCGAAAACAAGAAAAAAAGTTAGCTTCGGTTGAACCGAACCTGTTACACATCATTTGACGTTGATAGACCTTCGTGTGCAGCATTTGTATTAAATTTTATTTTAAAATAGTAAACAAATTAAAAATATTCATAAAAATTTAGAAATTTGAAGATTTGGCATGCTAATACGAAGCATTTGTACCATATTTGAAGCCATTTGCTTTATAAATACATTTTTTTTTAATAAGAACTTGACAAAATGTTGTACTTTTGTATGGGGAGCTATGACTAAAAGTGGGCGTGGCACCTTGATTTTAACATAGAAAGTACACAGGATATAGAAAAGCTTAAGTTTAAAATAGTTAATCAGCTTAAATATTTAAAACTGAGCGAACAAATCGCGCAGCAACAAACAGACAGACGGACGGACGAACAGACAGACAGACGGACATGGCTAAATCGTTTTGTCTCGTCGAGCTGATCAATAATATATATACTTTATGGGGTCTCCGATGCCTCCTTTAATGCGTTACAAACTCTTCGACAAACTGAATATACCTGTTTACACTAGTCTAACAGGTACAATAAGAACCCGTATTCATTTTTATACCCGTTACACAAAGTGTAAACGGGTATATTCAGTTTGTCCGAAAGTTTGCAACGCATTGAAGGAGACATCGGAGACCCCATAAAGTATATATATTATCAGCTCGATCAGCTCGATGAGACGAATCGATTTAGCCATGTCCGTCTGTCTGTCCGTCTGTCTGTCCGTCTGTCTGTCCGTCTGTCTGTCTGTTGCGATGGCTGTTACTCGGAAAGTTTTAAAGATATTGACCTGAAATTCGAAACTTAAGCTTTTGTGCTCCTAGTTAGTTTGTATACCAGAACCAAGGTGCCACGCCCATTTTTAGATATAGCCCCATACAAACTTACCACTTTTTTCGACTTTTTGTATGAAAATAGTTATTATTTATGAATGCTTTTACTACAATATAGGGTAAAAAACACTTCTAATGGCATCCAATATCAAAAGAATGTTGCCACGCCCATTTTTAGATATAGCCCCCCATACAAACTTAACGCTTTTTTTGATTTTTTGTATGAAAATACGTATTATTTATGAATATATTTAATCCAAATAGGGTAAGAACACTTTTTATGTCATCCAATGTTAAATCTAAGGCGCCACGCCCATTTTTATGTATAGCCTCCATACAAACTTACCGCCCATTTTCGAGTTTTTTATATCAAAACATTTACTATTTCTGAATGAATTCAAATAAATTTGGTAAAATCAATTCCAATGTCCACCTAAGTGAACACTTTCTATATGGTAAGGATCGGGCAAATATAACATAAAGCCTCCATACAAATTTGACCAAATTCATCGTGAAATTTAATCTAAGCACCTGGTGAACATATAAACTATTAAAAGTGTTGTGTAACGGGTATTTCAGCTTCGGTTCCACCGAAGTTAACGTTTTTGCTTGTTTTTTTTTCAGATAATATTTAATGGTGTTGCCAAGCCCATGAAGTTTCCATGTATTTTACATGGAAAAATATCAGTTTTTCTTAAATTTAGTGTAGAAACCTGGAACATGATCATTTCTTAACCGGATAACGATGTTTCTCTTCATAAATGGCCATAGAATAACATCTCATCATTTATTATTTAATTTAAAAAAAAAAATGTTTTTTCATTTACTATTGTAAGTCATAAAAATTATTGCTTTTAGTTTTTACTTTTTTTTTTACATTTTTTGGTTCTTTTTTGAAATTCTATAAAATAGTTAATTTTTAAAAACGAAATAATAAGTGATTGGACATTTTCTTTGGCGATTTATGAAGAGAAACATTGCTTATCCGGTTACAAAATTTTAATTTTTTCAGAGACTTTAAGGACTTTGCGGCACCATTAATAATTATCTGATAAAAAAAAGATATACAGGTCTTCTTAATTTCGATATAGATCAATTCTAAGAGATGGGAATATAATTTTTTTTTGAACACACTAATATAGCTTCTATGCAAAATTACCCAATTTTTTTTGCTTTATGTAAAAAAATCCAATATAATAATGTAAGGTATACAAAAAGGTATACAAATATTCTTGGAGTCGAAAATACTCGAAATCAGCGTTCTTTCTTTTAAAGCTAAAGCTACTACTAAAGCTAAAGTCGAAGTTTTTCAATGAAATTTTTAATTTAAATAAGTTCATGTTTTGAAAATATATTTTTATTTAATTTTAGACCACTGTGCGACTTACCTAATTCCATCTTTTGTTGATATTTTAGTTTTTTTTATACTTATAATATTTATTTATTTTTATTATCTATTTTTTTTTTTTTTTTTGCGTTTTTAATCATTTTCAGTTGAGCTACCAAGTTGAAGGGGATTTTGACTATGTTGCAAGTTGGGCGTTTATGTATATGCTTGTATGTATGTGTGTATGTAGTAAGGCTTACATATAGTAAAACTTTTTGAACCAGCGATGTAAGTTTCTGCTGTTGTAATATG
Organism: Leucophenga varia; assembly: GCA_018903435.1. Classification (NCBI taxonomy): domain Eukaryota; kingdom Metazoa; phylum Arthropoda; class Insecta; order Diptera; family Drosophilidae; genus Leucophenga; species Leucophenga varia. The sequence continues at coordinate 258,659 of JAEIFJ010001378.1, read as the reverse complement.
TAATTACAGCGTTTTAGATTGAAATTTATGTTGCCTCCGCATGCGCATCGTTCTTCCATTCAGTCTTATATTCATTCACTCATTCATTCATTCATTTGTTTACTCATTCACTCATCAGTTATGAGTTAAGATTTGCCATATAATTATTTCAGCTGGTTGGTTGCACTTCTTTTCACCTTCCATGTCTTTTGTTTTATTGTTTTTCATTTTAATTTAAATGCTTAAATAATAATTTCAACATAATTCTTTGTTCCATCTCTGTTATTGTTTTTGGTTAATTTGAATTTCAACAAAACTTGGGGGTTCAAATAGCAGCAACAACAGCAACAACAGCAGAAGCAGCACAATTACAAAAAAAAAAAAAAAAAACACGCAAATAGGCTTGCTCATCTTGAATTAGGTATAAACTAACAAATGCACACGCAGAAGTGATTCTGGTTAAAATAATTTAATTTTAGAAAAAGTTGTTTTACTAAAAGTGCACTCGTGTCAGATACAATGTATCTATTAGGTATAGTAATCAATAAAATCGATCGATCGTCACCGCTCGATGGTTCGAACTATTTCGCCTTTTTATTTTATTTTTTTTTATTTCAAGACTATAATCATATATTTTTATTTGTTACAAATCAAAAAATGATCTCGTCAATTTAACGATGTGGTACGGGACTTTTATTAAAAACAGTCGAAAGACAAAATGGTGCGAGACAAGTCGAATTTGTTGGTTGGAGAACTATATTGACCGATATTTTTGTCAAACGGTCCCGAAAATTAGGTAAATAAAAACCAAAGAAATTAATGTTTTTTACGCGTTTTGATAGAAGCGAAATTTCCATATTATTTAAATATTTTTAATTTTAAATTTTTGTAATTTTCTTTACGTGGTTTTCCTTTCGTTACATGTTGCTGATTGATCGTTTCGTAGGTTCCTTTGGTTTTCTTGAGTAGGTTTGTAACGAAATATATATGCATATAGTCTTGATATTGTCAATATAAATTAATGACATTACTAGCTAAAAAAATGGAAAGAACGATGAAATCCAATATGCTTAACCAAGATACTCCAGTTCATTGGATATTTATACAAAAAAAAAAAAAATTGGGGTTTTATAGGGGCAATACCCTTATTGCGGTATTTCATTTGGACACCTTGTAGGCATAATCCATACTAAATTGACGTCTAAGTTTCGTATATAGTGCCCTATCTCTCATAGATTCCGAGATAGTCGTTTTCATAAAGCAGACATCAGGAGGACGGACAATGCTAAAAAAATAAAAATAGTTTTATAGGGTCTATCAAGCCTGCTTCAGGCTGCTTTTTCTTCGTTTACAGTGCATAAAAAAGCGGAACAGATCGAAGCAAGGACTAAGAGCTAAAATGCACCTTTTTTTTCTGAACAGACCATATTTATTTGCTTGTGAGCCGACTTTTTGCGAAACTTTGTTTTACTAGTTTAATACAGCTGTTTACGAGTTGTGTTCAAAAAGTATCGCATATTTTTTTTTTTTTTTTATTATTTATTTATTCATGAATATCAATTTTGTCCCCTTTAAAGTAGTCCCCTCCCGATAAAATACACCTATGCCAACCTTTTCGGTATTGCCATCAGCGCCTTCTTCGATTTAGCTTTTATCTCCTCAATCGACTCGAAACGCGTTCCACGGAGTGGTCTCTTGAGTTTTGGGAATAGCCAGAAGTCACACGGTGCCAAATCAAGCGAATACGGTGGTTGCGGAACGATATTGGTTGAATTTTTGGCAAAAAAGTCACGAAAAATCAGTACAGTTTTTAAAAAAAAATCATCATTTTTGGTACCAACCGAGACTTGACAATTTTGAAAACATCCTTCAAAATTGTATTAATTGATCCTTTCGATACGCCAATTTCATCAGCAATGTCTCTCATAGTTAATCGACGGTGTGCAAGCACTAATTCTTTTACTTTTTGGATATGAGCATCGTCCGTTGAGGTCGATGGTTGATCAGGGAACTCTTCGTCTTCAACACGTTCGCAACCTTCTTTTAACAATTTATACCAATCAAATGTTGTTGATTTTGGTAGAGCTCGGTCCCCATAAGCCTTCTTCAACGTTCTTATTCCATTTATTCCATTCAGAAAATTGATACAGGTTCTTTGATCCATTTTTTTGAATAGGTAAAAATCGAAGACGATCCAAAACACGTGCAAGCAAAGCAGCTGTCAACAATTAATTAAACATTCAAAATGGCCGAGCTTGTCGGCATAAGTGAGAGACATGAGTACCAACCTAACGCCACAAAAAAATCGAAATTCGAATATACGTAACCTGCGAAAATTCAAAATTCGCGATAATGTTTGAACACACCTCGTATGTGATTGAAACATGTGCAATGTTATGAAAATATTTAATGGAAATCCAAAAATTGAACATAAATACTTTTATGTTATAAACTTTAAAATTGCTATTAAATATTTTTTCGACAAATTACATGATTTCATATAAATTTAATATTAATATAGAACAAGAAAAAAAAATATCTTTGCTTGGACCGAAGCTTATATACCTCTCACACATCATTTGCGAAATTGTTGTTCGTGTCCAACAGTTAATTTAATCTTAAAATTAAAAAAATTAACAATGTTCTTAAAAATTGAAAATTCGAGGTTCGATATCAACAATTTTATACTGAAGATTTGGCTTGATATAATAAGCATTTGTATTTTATTTGAAGCCATTAACTATATAAAGAACTTTTTTGTCGTACAAGAACTGGCTAATATGTTGTATGTTTGTATGGGGGAAAAGTTTAGAAAAGTTTAAGCTAAAAATTTACCCCAATATCATTTAAGCTGAGCGAATGAATCGAGCAGCAACAAACAGACAGACAGGCGGATATGGCTAGATCAATTCGTTTCGTCGAGCTGATCAAGAATATCTATCTATATATATAAAAATATATAGCTGTGCGTTAACAACGCTAAAACTCAAGAATGGCTCGACCGATTTGAACTATTTTTTTTGTTTTGTTGCTCTCATCGTAGATGTGGTCAGAAAGAAAAAAATTTGTAAAATTTTGACCCGGGGCCTAATGGGGGCCTTGAAACCGGAAAGCCATATCGTTGGAGTGAAAAGACGTAGAGACTTGAAACAGGGCTCATTTGAAAGATGGTTAAAAAACATTTTTGGCGTTCAAGGTGTTCAAGAGATTTCCGGAAATTGGACCTGGGACCCATATATGGACCCAATATATATTTTTTGACCAATTTTTGTTATTTTTACAGGTGAGTACTTAGACGGGATTTTTAGAAAATTTTGTTCAAGGGATTTCCGAATTTGGTCCTGGGACCCATATGTGGACCCAATATAGATTTTTTTTACCAATTTTTGTTATTTTTATTACAGGTGAGCACTTAGACGGGATATCAGAAAATTTTGACCCGGGGCCTAATGGGGCCTTGAAACCGGAAAAGCCATATCTTTGGAATGAATAGACGTAGAAACTTGAAACAGGGCTCATTTGAAAGATGGTTAAAAAACATTTTTAGCGTTCAAGGTGTTCAATGTATGGACCCAATATAGATTTTTGACCAGTTTTTTTTTTATTACAGGTGAGCAATTAGACGGGATTTAGAAAATTTTGACCCGGGGCCTAATGAGAGCCTTGAAAAAAGGTCATAAGCATTTGGATTGAATACACGTAGAGACTTGAAACTGGGCGCATTTGAATGATGGTTAGTCGTGTTTAGTGGACTTCAAAATTTGAACTCCACATTTTTTCAACAATTTATATTTAGAGAAGAAAAAAAAAAACGAGAGCAAATCCGCGGGTACCTGCTATATAATATAGAAATATCATGTCACAGTTTGTAACGATACCCACGATAAGGGGCTGACTGATTCTTGCGAAATTTTGTGTGTAATTCGGGCTAGTTGTTCCCATTGATTTAATCATTAATTCATCTAATATCTATTTCCTGAAACAACTCCACGTATTTCAATTAAATTTTGTAGATGTCTATTTTTTGGTCCAACTTAGACAAAAAGGAAGTATGTAGTTATATGGAGGGGGGGTGGGTCGCATAGAAGAATTTTGTAGAGAAATTTAAATTCGGTACACATACATGTTAAAAAAAAAGTTTGAAAAAAAGGACGATGGGCGAGGCCCCATAAAAGCGATCAAAAAAATTTATTTTATTTTTGCATAAATTTAAACAAGAGAAATAAAACTCGGTATAAATGTTATTACACCGAGAAAAGTATAATCCATTAGAAAAATGAGCTAGACAAATGAAATAATTTAATACAATATGACCCGAGCAAGGCCGGGTAGTTCAGCTAGTATTATATATATTTTATGGGGCCTACGACGTCTCCTTCAATGCGTTACAAACTTTTCGACAAACTAAATATACCCTTCGCACTATGTGTGACGCTCATTTTTTTTAATTTTAAACTTAAAACACTAAAAAACACCACCTCGAAGCAACTTAAGAACCTAGTACCCATTACACATACAACTCTGACATCTGAGAGTCACTTTTTTTCGAAGTTCGCCTTTGGAACAATTTATCTAATAATCTTACAAATATTACAGTTGCCACGCAGTTCAAGCGAAAATTATGATTACATTTTCTGGATGCAATACAATTGACATCACAGAAATAAAAAGGATGGATAAATAAAATAAATAAATAAAATAGATGAGCACATTTTAAGTTTAATATTAACAGAACAAAAGCAATAATTAAAATATTAAGCCAAAGTGACCGACTCACAGCCTAAGAAGAATAGTCAGAGTAGTTAGACTCGAACTATTTTTCTTAGGCTGTGAGCAGAGACACAGTCGGTCAACTGGCGACCAATTAAAAAACCTACAACGAATTTGAGTATTTTTCTACTTCATGTGTTAATAATTGTATTTCAAATTTTCTGTTCTGTGATAGTTTCTAGCATTATTAAATTAGTTTCATTTTTATATACTTTTTTTTATTAACGATATTTTTATGTATTCCGATGTCATGTTCTAAGTTTTAGTATACAGTTTTTATTTATACTATTTAGAAATGCCAATCAATCAGAATTAATAAACTATATATTAACTACGTTAATTCTGGAAATAAGGCTGGAAGACCTTTAGCCAAATGAATATATAGAAAACGTAATTCTAAAATTTTTCTTCAATTAAATTTTGAATAGATGCCGTCAGGCTTTGTCACTGGATTTTTACCTAGTTTAATAAATCGGGCCCCATTTCATTTAGCGAGTTTTAGCTTTTAGTTGGCTTCCAATAAGAATTGTCATTAGTGAGCGCCGCTATAGGCAAATAAATTTTAATCTAAATAAAACTCAAACCATTTAATGGGAACGTTTGGATACAATTGGCAACCAACGCATTATCCTTAAAACAAACAATAACAATATTCTACAAATATCCCAGTAAAAGAAATAGAGGTAGTGGAAGGAGAAGGGGAAGAGGAGCGGTGGTAATGGAAAAAGCAAAATGTGCGGGTGCAGCTGCAATTGCAAAAAATTGCGTGCAATTCAAATATTGAAACTTTTCTGCATACGCTAAAGTGTATGCGTGTGCGTGAGTATGTGTGTAACTAAGCATATAAGAGCGAGGGTAGTTTTAAAAGATAATTTCTGCTTTATTACCATTTTTCACTTTCTGCCTTGTTGTAATCGATGGTTAATATTGTTAGGTGAAAGAGGACTCTCCTTTTGTCATTTAGCAAAATCACTATATCGAGTCTTCCGCTCCATTCCAGCCGTTTACCGTTTGGTGAAGGCTTAAACGATGTAAATTAAAATTTTATATTTCAGTTTTGTGTTGGCAAAAAAGAGTGGCTTTTGAGTTGCAGTGTGATGTGCGACGCTTTCAGTGAATTGCATGTTTTAACGATTCAAGTGACTAGCAAAGGTACCAACGAATTTGTACAGATTCGGTGTTCAAGCGAATGTGAAAGAATCACTTCACTTTTCGCGAAAAGCGATACGCAAAATCGCCAATAACTAAACACGTACACTGAGGAACAAAAAAGTAACAAATCAATACTTTCAGTTGCAGTGCAACATTGTGGATTTTTAAATCACTGTGGACAAATCACCGAAAGCAATTTTTTTTTGCCAACACTATTTTATGTTACTAATTTATTAAACAGCCCTCTGGTGTCAGTGCGTCTGTTTGTTTATTTGTTCGAATATGAAGTCCATCAAAACGATTTGAATGCGTCGTTGACGTTGATGAGTTGACTGAATACATTGAAATCCTAAAAAAAAGGAAAAAAAATCTTTACGAATGAAAAATCAGCTAACAACAAATCCAACATGAATGAAATGTAAAAAAAAAAAAGAAAAAGAAAAAAAAAAAAAATGGTTGCAAGAGTCGTCATTTAAACCGAAATCTGTTCATGCGTGGCATATGGGATGCGTTTGTTGTTTGTTTTGTTTTAATTTTCTCGACGATTTTTTTCGCTTTTTTCATTTCGTTTTTTTTTTAGTATTTGAAAAACTCTCGACTTTTGAATTGTTTCCATGTTTTATTGTTGTTGAGTTTGGTTTAGTTTTGTATCTATAAATGTGCGTTTGTATCTATATTTATGTGTGTGCGTATTGCGTTGATTTGTTTGTTTGTCGTTGTCGTTAGTCGGATGCATCCATTGCTGATATTGTTGTTCGGATAGTCCGAGCATTTCAGTACTCAAACCACGTGCAAAAGGATGCGACACATATTATATGCACAAATCCATTTAGTGTGCGACAAAAACGCATTTGACATTTCCATCATACACAGCAAAGCGTTGGCAACCAAAGCAAAATGTAAGGAAAAAGCGAGGCCGGCCAATACATAATAAGCTTTCCTTATGTAATATAATCTTTGCAATTTTTTTAAAAATCAAAAAAAATAATAATAGGTTTAAATCTTACAACAAATCCATTTTACATAAGCTTTTTTGCTGTACCATTTTACAATATCTGCAAAGTCTCACGAAAAATCACCTTCTAATACTCTTTTGACAAGTTTTGGGTAAATAATGAATCGTGTCGTTATAGCAATATCCGTTTGTCTGCCTATTCATAATGTTGTCTGCTGTATTGGATCAAAAGTTTCCAAAGCTCGTTGGAACCCGACCGTAAAATTGTGAATTCGGTTGGTATTTGGCCAGAATAAACCCTGTCGCATTTATAACCTTTGTTAAGAGACTCATCTTTATCAGACATCGAAAAAGAATGTCGTCCTATGGGAATGACGATCAATGAGAACAAGACGAAGTATTGGAGACTACCTGGCAATCTGCACGTCTCAGACTGTCTTTGAGTTCAGGAAACTTCAGCTTTGCAGCTGTAGAAAACTTTATCTATTTTGGGGCTCAGACGTAAACAACGACAACAGCATCAGTCAGGAGATTAAGCGAAGGATAACTCTTGCTAACCGTAGCTATTTTGGCCTCGGTAAGCAAATGCTGAGAAGAGTACTGTCCAGAAAAAAAATTAAACTCTACGAGACGCTGATAATACCGGTCCTGATGTGTGGCTCAGAAGCATGGGTCATGTCAGAATCGGATAAGTCGGCGTTGGGTGTATTTGAGAGGAAGATACTTCGGAGAATCTTTGGTCCAGTTAGAGTGGAAAATGACATCCGTATGCGCACAAACTATGAGCTGTACGAGCTATATGCCGACATCGACATAGTCAGGAACATCCAATACAAAAAGGCTGTCCTGGGTTGGTCACCTGTGTTGAATGGACACAGAAGCTCCAGCAAGAAAAAGATTGGAAGCAAAACGTGAATCAAATCGAAGGGGCGCGGCAGAGAGAACATCCGCCGCTGCGTTGGGAGGTTTCAGTTTCTTATCTGAAATAACCACCAGGAAGAATCTTTTCCATATACTGTCAAGAATGAAGAAGAATTTTGTGAACTGTCGGTATCATTTCCAACTATGTATGTCGTTTAAAAATTATTTTAGGAGTTTCATGTTAAAATTTTTAAAATTTGTTCAAATAAAGCGTACACATATTATTAATGTACTCAGTTCAAAAATATGCTCTTTATCATGAGCATTAAATAATCAACTGCTGGCTTATTAGTTAAATTTAAATATTATTGGAAAATCTTACCAATACAAACAGCATTCAAATCATTTACTTTACAAAATAAAATTATTTTCAAGTCTACCGAAATTGCATAGGCTTTTCAATAGTTCAGTACTAAATTTAAAATTCTTAGAATAAAATACAAAGAAGGTTTTATGCAAAATTTTGAGGTAGATTTAAATTGGACTAGAAAAAAACCGTTTGTAAGTGACCATTTTACAGCGCAGGAGAATCTAAGTTTCAAACATGGTGGCCTTGCCTCTTATTGTCTCCGAAATAATCGTTTTCACATGGCAGTCAGCATGACAGACGGACAGACGGGAGGACGGACTGACAGACAGACAGATGGGCAGACGTACAGACGGACATAGATCGATCGACTCTCCTATAGGATCTACCATGGCTCCTTCTGCCTTTTTACCCCTTGGGTACATTTCTGTGAACAGAAAAAAATATCTCAGATCAAGGGCTATCGAACCTCATTTAAAGATATGAAATTTCGCTGGGCGCAGTTCCTCCATGCTTACCCGGCTAGGCCCTTTGAATTCTGTGGTGGCTATGTGACTTAGTAGACCAATTTAACTACAATGCTTACATGGAGAACATAAGAAATTAAAAAATAAACTATTTTAATATAAAAACTCGAAAATGGGGGTATGGTACTATATCTAAAACTGGGCCTGGTTTCCATACTTGCTGTAGTCATTGCCGAAAAAAAGGCAAAGTTTGAAATTTCTGCTCAATATATTCGAACCTGACGGACGGGCGTGGCTAGATCAATTCGTCTTGACTATCAAGATCAAGATTATTTATACGTTACAGCCTTCTTTAATGCGTTACAGATTTTCCGTTAAACTGATAACAGCTGTTAACACAAAGTGTGCATTTGACAGCTGTTATCTTAACAGATTTTGCATTTTGTTAACATTTCTGTTACATTATATTGGAGTGGTCGCGGATAAGTTTGTTGTTGGTTTCTAAAGCACTGCGTTCTGAGTTGTATAATAACAAAATTCACTCCCATACAAAATACAGTTGTCTTATTTCTCATTCCGCACTCGTTAACCATTTTGCATGTGGCACGAGCAACAACAACAACAAAAACAGTCGGCTAAGCTTAGTTAAGTGATAACAAATATCGTCTAGTTTAGCTTGATTGTCTAACTGGCATGATGGATACGTATGTGTATGTGTATGTATGCATCTGATAAGTTTCACTCTGATCCATACCATATTTTCTGCCTTTTTAGCTGGTCGTCCAGCATTGTTTTCATTTTGTAATCTGAATATTGCATCGAAATGGAGTTTGTCGCAATAGCGTTTAGTTTAGTCGACAACAATACTAAAATTGCATTGTTAGCACAACACTACAAACAGGAGCCCAAAGTGCACGTACACACACATACACACACACTAATATATTAACATGGATAAGTGGTCGTTGTAGATGCAAGTGTATTTACATGCATCCGCTTTTAATTAAAAATAAAAATACGAAAAAGTTCTCTAAATAAAAAAAATATATAAAAAAAAATCTACACATTTGAAATACATTCAAATAAATACTCATTTAAACACACACATACATATATAACAAATATATATATTGTACATCAAAAGCCTGCAGCGGTAAATTTTGCAATTGCCTCTGAGTGCGTATCTCATAGATACATTATACACTCACGCACTTTGTCTGCGTTTATTTGCATTCTAATGAAAATTACGCAATTTTAAATAAAAATAATAATAAAAAAAGGGAAAAAGTATAAAATTGTAAAATTAAAAAATGAAAAAAAAAAAAAACGAAATAAAATGAAAAAAAAATCTCCTTTGGACTTGTTACAAAATAAAATGAAAAAAAAAAAAAAAGAATGCATTTGCATTCGGCAGCATTTCATTAGATACTTTACATATGCACACACACATACATATGTACATATGTGTGGTTGTATATGTACATTTAGACTGCCCAGAGTTGTTATTTATATTGTTTGGTTGGTTGCTTTGTTACTCTTGTGCTTCCGTTTTATATTTGCCATTCACAGTTTTTATTTGCTAATTAATAAAAGCAAAATATGTAAAGAGGCGACACAATATATTTATTTTTATGTATCGTAATCAGTAAATATATAATATAATCTGTACATATGTACTTACAAATGCATTCACGATTGTATCATATGAAAATCAAAATAGTTTTGTAGTTAAAATATTATATTACTTTCCACAAATGAATTTCATTAGAGGTGTACAAAGTATTATGTGCTATTTGAAAAATTTTTCTATTATTCTTTATTCATTTTCTTTTTTTTATCTATCAAAAGGAAAAAGGAATCCAATAAAAAATTATTTTCATCACGATTGTACTTAAAATTAAAGTATACGCATATAAATCTAAAAATGGTCCCGCCTACTAAAAAATCTTTAGTTTTTACGGAAAACTATTACTTCACGTACAAAATTACATGCAAACTATGTTTACTAGGAAAGGTCAATTTTTGTCGAGTCCAAGCGTATATCAAGATTTACTATCTATGGGATATACTAAGAAAATGAAAATTTACTATCTTTGGGATATGCTAAGTAAATGTTCCCTAAGAAACATAGGTCTAAAGTTCAATCTGACCCTCCATATATAGGACAGAAATTGCTTTCAAACTATGTACAGCTCATCATTATAAAGCTATCCTTTCATTCAAAAAATTGTTAAGCTATATCTGAAAATATTTCAAAGCTTTATTTTAAAATTTTCAAGTTTAGGTGTTTTACCGATATCTCGAAAACGAGTTTAAAAAAAAAACTTAAATTTTCCAGAGGTCTGAAGATTTACCCTTCAATTTTTAAAATTCAAATCATATTTAAAGGATTAGCTGCCATACCACCGAAAAATTTTTAAGTATTTGTACAAATATATTTTTGTTACCTACAGTCAGGCTCCCATTTTCGAATATGAATTTTCAAATAAATTCTTATAGTTTTATAATTCTTAAACAGTTTAAGCATATCAATATAGTTTCTGAGTGATCGTATGTGAGACATCAGCAAGTGATAAGAAAAAACGCTGAAGTCGAGTATGCTCGACTGTAAGATACCCTGTAACCAATCTTAATGTACCTTAAGTTACGTCGTATCTTACTACCATACCTCATTGAACTGGATTTTTATACAAAAACTCAAAAATTAGGGTATATTTGCATGCGGGCTATTCCCAAAATTTGGTTGGACCTAACCATATTGGTCTATTTTACTGAGACTATCATAGATATATTTTATACTAAATTTAGATATACTAGAATAGGAAACAATGTCGTTTTTATGCAAAAATCCAAAATTTTGGGGTAGGTTTGTATGGGGGTACCTCTAAAAATGGGACCAGAGAAAACACCGTTTGTAAGTGAACAATTGACGGGACAGAAGAGCATACGTTTTAAATATGGCGGCGCTATCTCTTATAGTCTCCGAGATACTCTTTCTCATACGGCAGACAGCAGAACAGACGGACAGACAATCGGACTGACAGACAATGCTGATCAGGAATATATATACTTTATAGGGTCAAAAAAGCCTCCTTGTGTCTGTATATTCGCATAAACTTAATATACCCTTTGGGTAAAGGGAATAATGAATATTATAAATAATGAGGATGTACCACACGAACCAATTGTGGCTTTTTTAACACAAGTTTAACAAAGACGAACGATCAAGTAGAAATTCTTAAACTGTTTGAGAATTATAAGATTATAAGAATTTATTTAAAAACTAAATCACTAATGTTGAAAATGGGAGCCTGACTAATAATGCCAGTCCTGGTATGGGTTACATATAGGCTAGAATTTGGCTCAGATCGGACACATAATATATAGTCCAGAATAATTTAAAACATTCCATTCAAACTCATTTTTATCTTACGAAATAGTTAACATAAAAACAGTCTCTGACCAAAAGATTCATAATACTTTTAGTAGAAGAAAGTAAAATCTATAGTTCGTCTGTTTTACAACAACGGCTTTTGACAGAGGCTTTACATAAGAACACTTTTTTAATTTTTTTTTTTTTGGTAAAAATCAAAATTATCCCAAAACTGATCTATCAAATTAAGAATAACTTTCATACTTTACAAAAATTTCCAAATCCACATGGATTAAGCAATTTTTATTATAAATATTCTTTAGCAAACCTCAAAATTAAAATGCATCGAACCTGCTGCCATTTAATTAATGCATCAATACGAAAGCAGCGTTAAAATGTCATCTTCTAAAATCAAAACAATTCGAAATGCTTGTAATGGAAATACTTATAAGCAACAACACCAAAACACTTCTTTGGCCAATGAAATGTGAAATGTTGAGAAGAAAAAAGTCGACGCATTAAAATTCAGTTAATTAAAATACAAAATGTTTAAGAGAAAAAAGAAGAAGTTATAAGACAAAAAAGCGAGTCAGGTAATGGCACTCAGAAACCACGAAGGAGCCAAACAAGTTGATATAGAAAATTGTATTTTTATGCACTTCATTTCTTTTGTAAGAAGTATATTAATATTGCTGCACCGTTTGTAACAGATCAAACGAAATGAGGTAGACTAAATTTGAACTTTAACACATGTAAAACCTAAATGAAAACGGGTCGATCTTTTTGTATTAGTTTTACGAAATCTAAGTCTATCAATAGATCCCCTAGATATAACCATCTCATATAACATATATAGGTATCAAGTCGTTGATGCATAATCCTCAATGATGCCCAGGCCACAAAAGAAACTATAGAGGCTATACATACTATACATATAGTGTGAACGGGTATTATTAGATTGTCGGAAAGTTTGTAACGCATTAAAGAAGGCTTTGGAGACCCTATAAATATATTCTTAGTCAGATTGATCAGACGTGCTTTTTTTGTGCGCCTATGTATACAAGACTACCACTAAAGCAGGCTCAGCTTGACATAAAGCCGATTAAAGAGCGACTTCTAGAAAGTAAGGTTGGTCCGAGGGTGGTTTCCAACAACGTTAAACTAAAACGAAAATGTATTGATGGCTAGGCTAAACAGATATATTCTAGGTGGTAGACACACCCGAGGATAGTACCAAGACAGGGGTACAGATTTTTGGAGGACCCAACTACCGTTAGAGCAACAAAACATGTGGCGACCCTCGAAAACGGTATTAGGACGGATATGTAGCAGAAACGACAAATCTTAATTTGAGGATTGTAGAGTATAAAATCTTTAAATCTACTGAACTAAATAAGTTCTCTGGATTTCTCGGTTTTTGCATTAAGCCAGTTTGGCTTCGATAGATCAAAAAAGAAGAAAAAAAAAAGAAAAAAAAAAGAAGAAAAAAAAAGAATGAAAAAACTAAATGAAACTAAAACAGAATTTAAAAAAAACCAACAAATCAACTGTCAACAAAATACGAAAAATTGTAATCAACAAGAACGACAACAACAAAAACAACAACAACAACAACAATAATAATGTATGTATGTTCTATGATAGTGTTGCAAACTGATGAATATGGAACTTTTGCTTTGACTTTGGCAGCAGCCAATAAGAATGGATGACGTTGGCATTCCCTTCTAGCTTTTTTCTTCAGTTTTGTCTTTCTTTATTTTTGCAGTTCAAATGCTCTTTTTGTTGTTTTTGTTGTTGTTGATGCGCATTATTGTGCGTATGTTGTAACAACAAATGCTGCAAAAGCAACAACAACAGCAACAACAACAACGTGCAACAACTTAACAACAGCAAAAAATGTCATAAATAAATTGCTGAGCAACATTTGCCTGACGCGCCAAATAAAATCCCATAAATGATCGAAGCGATTTTTTAGTCTAAACCCAAGTGACTCTCGAATGAGCAAATAATGAACAAATAAATAAACGTAGACAAAAAAAAAATAAAAACAGAAATAGCGAGGAAAAAAAGAAAGAGACGGCAATAAAGAGTAGGAAAATAGAACAGAGGCGTTCTAATTAGTAAAACGCGAAGGGATTTTTGTTGATTATAAAAATTCAATAAAAATGTTAAATAGAAATATTATCAAACTTCATGAAGGCTGATATTCATGTACATTCTGAGAATTGGCACTATAAGCATTCCTTTTTCTTCTATGTAGAAGAAATAATGTAGTGGTGGGACAAACAACATTCATAGTTCAATGTTTACCGGTTGGGCACTCCAATCCTGCGGATGTCTTCCGAAATCTGGTCATCCAAACATGAGGATGGATGTTCTCTCTCTCGTTCTCAGACGATTGAGCTAAGTTGCGTCAGAACTTTATTTTTCATACAACGAGGGACCAGCTCAGTGTAGTCTTTTTAACAGAAAGAAGTCAAGAGATCAATTATATTATTTTGCCATACCTTGCCAAATCTGAAATGATAAACATTTCTCTGACGAATTTTTAATGCAGTCCTATCCTATATCCTCTTATGGTTCATAAAGTTAAAATGGGATTATTAGCATATTTTGATTTTCGATAGGGAAGTTTCTTCTCATTTCCTAACTGGTCCCGAAATGGCATTCTTTTTGTCAAGAAAGAGTCTTCTTCTCAAACCGAATGAAACGCTTATGGGGGAACTCTATTGGACTCAACTCAGACATCGCTCCTTCCAATTACCACCTCGTTTGATTGATGTCCCAAATCTCAGCTGATCAGCACTTCCGCAGTTTTGAAGATACCAAAAATGAGTCCATTCATTACTTGCCTCAAAGATGTGTCGTTCCAGCGACATGGCATCCCTCAATTGCCCGAAAGGTGGGCAATAAATTCGTAAATTTAGAAAAGAAATAAAAAATCGTCAGGGTCTCAATATAATTTGAGTTGCAACACAATTTCTACTACGTCTGTTGCTACTTTTAAGAATTTCAAATGTTTTTCTTGGTAAATTAACTAAAAATGCTGAAATCGCAACCGTTTTTGTCGATTTCAAAGTCGTTGTCAATAAATGCAACAACAGACAACTTTAACCATCTTGCAGCTTGCAACGGAGTAACAGCAACATTTTCGAAGTCTTTACAAACTTCCATCATTCCCAACGCCGTCGTAGTCGTCGTAGACGTCGTCATCGGTGTAGTCGACAAAAAAGCAAAGCAATTTCCTATTTGACCAAAGTCGTGGCCATTAATGTGGCTTTTAAATGCGTTTTTCAGTGCACAAAGTCTAATTATGTGCAACAGTCGTCGCAGTGGCAACAGTTGCTGTTGCTGCACTTACTCGCTCGTTCAGTTGAGTGTTGCTGACTGATTTTGTAATTAGGTTTTCATTAGAAGTTTTTTCTTTGGCTAAACTTGTACGCATAACTTAAATGCAACTTTATGCTGCAAATGCAACATGTATTTTTTTTTAATTTTTTTTTTTTTTTTTTTTTTAGCTACCGAAGAGACAATGAACCTGCAACATTTTGTCAAAGTAACTTGTAACAATCAAAGAAACAATTACACGTGGCACGCGTTCCGAGTGCAACAAGGTCAAATCAACGGTGGAAAAGGTGTTTGGTGCACCTCACAGTCAATTGAGTTATGTAAACATACAGTAGCGACAGCAAAAACAACTACAACAACAGCAACAAGCTTTGTTGCAAGCAGAAATCAGAAAACATTCAGCATTGTTTAGTGACTTGCAACAACATTATCAACCGACACGATTTGGCTTCAGGCAGACACAAACCAACCAACCAGTCAGCCAGTCATACAAATAGACAAACAGACAGACAGACAGACAGACAAACGGACAGAAAACCAAGCATCAACATCGCACCACATCATCGCATCTCATCGCTGCATTGCATTGCAGCAAAAGAGCAGAAGCTCCATGCAACATTAAGACAAACAGCCATCCCAGCCATACGGCCATACGGCCAGCTTAAAAGGCAAACTATAAGTTAGTCATAGTCATCCCATTTGCCGCAAGAGGATCATCTGCACTCTACTTTACTCCGCTCCACCCAATTTACTTCGTTGTTCCAAACACATAGACACACACACATCATCACAGCAAACACTACACTTGAACCATTCAAGCCACATTAAACTCTCCTCACTCTGCCATTTAGTGTTCCCTTTTGCTTTTCCTGAAGATTTGGGATGGGATTAGAAGCGCCTCATGAGCGCGTGGCTGCATTTTGATTTATCCACGCGCGCTGCCGGCTTAAACGCGCCGCGCGCATGATTAGCCGCCTCGCCCGCCTTGAAGAGGGCGTGTCCGCTTGTGCAACTGAAGTAGCTATTGCAACATGGCACAGCACAATTTAAGCCGATAGCATTAAAACTCTGGATTTGCTATTAGTCGCCGCATTTGGAAACAATAGTAGCACCTCTGCGTGTGGCTTCATTGCAACTTGCTTTATTTTGCTGTTGTTCTTTGTTGTTGTTGGTAGCAGTTTTGATTAGATCATTTAAATTGAATGGAATGTTTTATATAATAGAAGCGCATGATTTTTTGCTTAAATCAACACACTCCACATACTAAAACATGCTTGTGAAGAAGTTCAGATTATGAGTCTTTATTATTTTTATAACATTTTACATTGCAACTTCCTCACCAATTTTATTTAAAGAGTAATTTTTACTTTACAAATCTATTTGTGCTTTACTTTTCAAAGAATTATGAAACTCAAATTTAGATTTAAAATGGACGTGACACTATGGATTTAATATTGGATGAAATTGTAAGTGTTAATACATTCAACAATAATAATTATTTTTATACAAAAATACAAAAATAAGCGGTTAGTGCATAGGAGCTATGCTCAAAAATGGGCTTAGCACTTTGGATTGATATACAAAGTAATGTTGGCAAATAAAGGGGTTCTTGAGTCGCATTGTCTTTAGCGAGAAAAGCTTACGTTTATAATTTTAGTTAAATATCCTTAAAACTGAGCGAATGAATCGCATAGCGGCAAACAGATAGACAGCCGGACATGGCTAGATCGACCCATATTATAGAGCTGATAACACTATGTGTAACGGGTGTAAAAATGTCTCTCTACTAGCTACGAGGAATGATTAATTCGTAATTGATGCGTAACTTATCTTTTGGTTAATCAACAAATTAAACAATTATATCCAAAATAGTTGAAAAAAATTTAAATTATGAAAAATGAAAATTCTTCAAAAACATCGAACGAAAAGGGTATCTTCGGTCGGATAATCGATTCAGAGTTTAACCGTTGGTTCGAATAAATATGGGGAACTCTTCCTCAAGTGCCCCAGCCCATAAACATATAAGCTAAATCGAAGCGTACGGTTAGTTGACTCAATGAATCGAGTAAATTGTGGCTCGATTTTATCCGATGGTGAGTTCTATTGTAAAATAAATTTGTCCAATTAAAATGTCAAAATTGTGTTCAATTAATAGAATACGTTGGACTTATAGAAGTGTATAAGAAATGATTTATATCCGATGTATCCGAAAGTAAAAATTGATTTTCTCCAGTGTGTGCCACTTCCGAGATTGTAAAGCGATTTTTCACCCGATATAGTTTTCAAGCTTATAAGCGACGTAATCAGTTTCGCAATAGAAAATATATTCTGTGTTATTTGTCCTAGCGAAACTATATTACAAGCCTATTTGCAGAAAAGTTTATTTTGCACCAGTTGAATCGCTAAAGAAAAGTTATGCAGCGTCGTTCCGCTCGGTAACTTCCAACGACATTCCAAGATGTCAGGTTAGTTATTAGTACTTACTCTGGAGAACTACTGAAAAAAGTGTAGCTCACAATTTTCTCAAAATTGTAAAAGCGTTGCCGTAATTTAGTAAATTTTAATTATGTAGATTGTGTTCAATAGTTTAATTTTGCTCATGTTCGTCCATGTTTATCCGATAAAAACTAATAACGTGCTGCTTTAAAAAATATGTTTAGGTACCTATATTCACCCATTTCCCAAACATTTTTATACCCGTTACATATAGAGTAAACGAAAAGTATGTAACGCATTGAAGGAGTTGTCGTAGACCCCATAAAGTATATATATTATTGATCAGCTCGACGAGACGAACCGATTTAGCCATGTCCGTCTGTCTGTTGGAAAAATTTTTTCTCGGAAAGTTTTAAAGATAATGACCCGAAATTTTAAAATTAAACTTTTATTGATCCTAGGCAGTTTGTGTGCCAGAGTCTAGGTGCCATGTCCATTTTTAGGCATAGCTCCTATAGAAATCTACTCCCCATTTTCGAATATTTGTATGAAAAAAGGTATTATTTATATAATGTATTTACTTCTTATGTCATTCAATGTCAAAAAAAATGTGTCATGCCCGTTTTTAGGTATAGGCCCCATACAAACCAACCTTCCATTTTCGATTTTTTGTATGAAAACATTTATTATTTCTGAATAAATCCATTTAAAATTTGGTAAAATCTAGTCCAATGTCCGCCTAAGTGAACTATTGAAAGTGTTGTGTAACGGGTTTTCAGCTTCGGTTCTATCGAAGTTAACGATTTTTCTTGTTGATTTTAAAAATTGATCCAAAAATGGCTGAATGTCCATAAAAAAAAAAAAAGTCCAAAATTCTGTTGCTGATCGATGGACGCGGAAACTACTTGACGGATTTTCACGAAATTTTGCATGTGTGTTCGTATTCACACAAGGATGGTTTAAGGCAAAAAAAATTGGAAAATTTTGACCCGGAACTTGGACCTGAGACCCATATGTGGACCCAAAATAGATTTTTTGACGAATTTTTTTTATTTTTATTACAGGTGAGCACTTAGACGGGATTTTAGAAAATTTTGACCCGGGGCCTAATGGGGCCTTGAAACCGGAAAAAGCCATATCTTTGGAATGAATAGACGTAGAGACTTGAAACAGGGCTCATTTGAAAGATGGTTAAAAAACATTTTCAAGGTGTTCAAGGGATTTCCGGAATTTGGACCTGGGACCCATATTTAAACCCAATATAGATTTTTTTGACCAATTTTTTTTTATTTTTATTACAGGTGAGCACTTAGACGGGATTTTAGAAAATTTTGACCCGGGGCCTAATGGGGCCTTGAAACCGGAAGAGCCATATCTTTGGATTGAATAGACGTAGAGACTTGAAACAGGGCTTATTTGAAAGATAGTTAGAAAACATTTTTGGCGTTCAAGGTGTTTAAGGGATTTCCGGAGTTTGGACCTGGGACCCATATGTAGACCCAAAATAGATTTTTTGACCAATTTATTTTATTTTTATTACAGGTGAGCACTTAGACGGGATTTTAGAAAATTTTGACCCGGGGCCTAATGGGGCCTTGAAACCGGAAAAGCCATATCTTTGGAATGAATAGACGTAGAGACTTGAAACAGGGCTCATTTGAAAGATGGTTAAAAAACATTTTTAGCGTTCAAGGTGTTCAAGGGATTTCTGGAATTTGGACTTGGGACCCATATTTGGACCCAAAATATATTTTTTGACCAATTTTTTTTATTTTTATTACAGGTGAGCACTTAGAAAATTTTGACCCGGGGCCTAATGGGGGCCCTGAAACCGGAAAAGCCATATTTTTGGAATGATATGTTTCATTTTCAAAAATAGTTATCATAGAATAGCGGCTAGTAATTTATAAATTCGTGCGTAAAGTCCAAAAAACAGTTTTTCTTAAATACAAAAAAAATTGTATGGATCAAGGCATATAAAAAAAATAAATTTGAGTTCTGGTGTATTTAGCTCTATTTTTTGCCGCACCTCGTTTTTAATCTTAGCTGAAAATCCGATTAATTGGTCATTTGCAGTTAATTACATTTACTATCATGACTATCTATGGACGAGGACGAAATTAAATGTTCCATTTGAAATTTCAGATACATAGTATATGACGTAGAATGTTTAAGTTTCATTATAAAATTATATTACGGTGAAATATCCACAAATAATTCTGTTAATATAATTTTTTTAGTTCTTACAAAGCATTTCAAGAGAAAATTCTATACCAGACTAACATGCCGCTTTGCGACAGGCCAAATTGCTAATAGAGAGATCCAACTCTAAGGTTACCAAATCATTGGTTAAGCTGGATAGAACTCAGCTAAAGATCATGATAGGGGTCTTAACAGGTCACTGCAGACTTAGAAAACACCTACATGTAATGGGTGTAGCGAGCTCTCCTGAGTGCAGGTTCTGTGGCAGTATGGAAGAAACACCTTTCCATATTCTATCAGAATGTGTAGCTACGTCCAGAAGTAGAATGTTATTGTTAGGAAGTCATACACTTTCCTTAGAGCAGGTTAGGAAAACCGAACCTATAAAAAATGATAAGATTCATGCAAAGAATAGGGCTAGAACCTGTAATTTAGCCAGTAAGGGTGTACAATATACCTCTTTAGGTAGCAGTACAATCATCCCCCTAAACTAATAATAATAATAATAACAGCCGCTTGTCCTTAGAAAAAATCTTTGCTGAAGTCAATTTCACCGTTTAAAAGAAATTGAATTAAACCAAAATTCATGCTTAACAACCAAAAAATTCGACATGAAAATCTGAAGAAAATGAAATATCGAAGAACATTAAAAACGCGTCAAGAGTAAAACGGCGCAGCATGAAAGTGTATTAATGGAAGACCTTAAAGAAAAATAATGCAGAAAACGAAGATAAGTTTTAGGTTGGAGCAAAAACTATAAAAAAAACGAACAAAAAAGACGTGCTGGGCGTTTTCCGCCTTTGGCTGCGTAGCTTCTGTGCTCAGCTGCAACTTGTTGCTGTCGTCGTCGTCATCGTCTTCCTAACTTTTGCTGCTGTCGTTGTCGTTGTTGCAAATGCGGATGATGTTGTTGCTGCTGCGGCTTTTGCTGTTGCTGCTACTGTTCAGTGCTGGCCTGGTGCGATTTCATTGTCCGATATGCGCTGCGCAAATTTTTCTACAGACATCTCCTCAACGTCCTAATAAATTTTCCAAACCGAAAAAACTAAGAAGCATTTTCATCAAAACTTTTTTTCGAATTAGTGGCTCGCAGAAAATAATGCTGAAGTTTTGCTGTTGCAGAGAATCAACAGGCGACAGCACCAGTTAAAGAAATAAACAGCAACAACAACAACAGCAACAACTACGAGAGCCGCAGTAAAGGGAAGCTGGTTGCACATATTTTTACCAACTTTTAAAATATGTTGCCATTTGCTGGCATTTGTTCGTCTACGTTCCTTCCTAGTTGCTCTGCTTAATTCTTGCATTAGTTGATGTACAGTGTGACGGAAAAGTACAAAGCTTAAATTTAAAATTTGGTTGTTCAATTTATTCAGAAAACATTTGGTACGCCATCTGTTGCAAGAGCATATGAATCTTAAATATGTTTTGATGGTGACAACTTTTTTGAGTTTTTTTTCATACTCGTTACATATAGTGTAAACGGAAATATTCAAAGGAAGTCATCGGAGACCCCATAAAGTATTTCTATTCTTGATCAGCTCGATGAGACGAGTCGATCTAGCCACGTCTATCTGTCCGTCTGTTTGACGCTATGCGATTCATTCTCTTAATTTCAAAGATATTTAACTGTAATTATAAACTTATGCTTTTCTCGGCCACGACTAGGTTAAGTTCGAAAATGAGAGTGTAATTATTTATGAATGTATTCGCTTCCAATTGTGTAAAAACATTTCTTTTGTCATCCAGTGTCAAAACCAAAATGCCACGCATTCTTTTAGGTATAGCCCCCATATAAACATTCCGTTTTTTCCGATTTTTCCGATTTTTTTGTAAAAAAAAATACTAATTATTTATGCATATATTCACTCCAATTTGGCTAAAAACATTCTAATGTCATCCAATGTCAAATCAGATGTGCCACGACCATTTTTTGGTATAGCCCCCATACAAACTTTCCGACCTTTTTTCGATTTTTTGTATGAAAATGGCTATTATTTATTCATGTATTTACTCCATATTGGGTAAAAACTCTTCCAATATCATGGTGCCACGCCCATTTTTAGGTGTTTCTTGCATACAACCTTACCGCCCATTTCAGATATATTCGAGAAATATGTTGTTATACATATCTGTATTTTTAGCTCAAAATTTTAAATTAATATTGTGTGTAAATTTAGGTGACCACTGATGATTACACATAAACTCTTTAAAGATTGGTGTGACGGGTATTTAAGCTTCGGTTCTACCGAAGTTAACGTTTTTTTTGTTTTTATGAAAATAGGTATTATTTTTTAATGTATTCACTCCAGATTGGATCAAAACACTTCCAATAGTATCCAATGCCAAAGCCAAGGTGAGGTAACTTCTCATTTTCTGATATCTATGGTAAAAAGGAAAACTGCTTAAGTCTGAATTTACCGTTTTGCAGGAGAGCACTTTCTAAGTTTAATATAATTTGAAATTGTATGCAAAAGTGAGATTAAGCAAAAATTAATTTGTTTATAACTTCCTGAAAAATCGTCAAAAATAATTCAAATTTTACATCATGGAGATCAGAGTAGTATTCTTTTCTCAATTTTTGCTTAAGTCGACTTAAGCACATTTACTTTTTTACTACAGATATACAATATCTAAAAAAAATTATTGTTATATTTTTAAGCGAGTGCACCCGTTAGATCTGTCATATTCAAGGGCATAAGTTAAGATTACGTTAATATAGGTCACATTATGATATGATAGTACCTAGTTACATCACGTACAACGTAAACGTGAGAATTAAATGATCAGAAAATTCGATTATAGTTCCTGCATCGAACTGATGGCAAATAAAAATATTAAAAAAAAAAAATGTTATATCTGCAGTTTTAGCTAAAAATTTGATATGAATATTGTGTCCAAAATTGGGTTGCATTGAAACATGAACCCCAACCCATTCCATCTCGAGGTTCTATCAAAGCCAAAGATAATCACACTTAAACTATTTATACATTCGTGGGACAGGTATTTAAGCTTTGGTTTTCATCATGTTTTGAAGTTAACGTCCAACAAATGATCACCTTCTCCATTGATAGAAAAAATACGCCCGCTTTCGTGCATTTTGCTTCACAATTTCCAGCGAATCGGTGGTTATAAGCGATATTTCGTAACAAATATTGACTTTAAACCAAGCTATGGTCTACGGCTTCTCGATTTAAACTTTGCTTTTAAATAACTTCACAAAAGAAGTTTTGGCGGCGTTAAATCGGCGGCAGAGTAGGATCATTGATTCACGGCTAACCAGAAGTGGTCCATGTCATTTTCGATCATTCCCGGAAAACTCAAAATAATGATCTACAGCGCGCGCCATTGACCGTAAAAAAGTAGCCGTGGACAAATTGATTTTGAGAGCGCATTTATTGACCGATTTTTGATTTTTTTAAATTTTTTAAATTAAAGCTAATAAAATTTCGGGTTTAATAGCTATCGGAGCTTTTCAAATAAAAATTTCATATTTTCTAATTAATTAAATTTGTCATGGGATAGGTTTAATTAAAAAATTTAATTAAAATAATTTATTTAAGGGTACCCATACACCAACAAATTGCAACGAAAATATTTGTTTAAAAAACGATGGGTCTTGATAATGAGGGACCCATTTTCAAAATACAGTTTAACGATTTCTGTGCGTTGTATCGATGTGGCCACAAATGGAAGAGTTTTTCAAGATTCACAAGGCTAGTCGTGCCACGCTCATCTATACATTCCTTGTCCATCAATCTGTTTGCTGTTTTAGAGGTATACCAGTATTAATTAAATTATATTTGGTAATGGGGATTGATGGGGATTTATTTTGTTGAAATAAATTTCGGTGAAGATAATTTTTGAACACGCGTTAAGCCGCAACAGGCAACCGGGAGCAGCTGCAACAGCAACGGCAACAGAAATTGCGTTCGCACTCGCAGGTAGACAAAAGCTTAAAATGAAAAAAAGTTGTTTCTATATATTTTCTAAAAATCAAAATGTCCACTTTTTGCTCATCAACGCTTTTAGATAGACTTTGCCTTTGCTTTGGCAAAAGTTGGCGACATGTTTTTTTTTTTTTTTTTTTCGTTTTTTGTTTTTCTGTTTTCGTCTGTTGTCGTTTGGCATCAACTTGAAACCATTTTCTCTGAGTTGTGCGCTGCTACTGCTCGGTTTCATTTAGCCTGGCTAAATGTCATTAACTTTGCCGGTTTCGTCTCCATTCGTTTTGCTCCACAGCGCTACACTGTGGCAATCTGACATTGCAACATGATGTGCTATTTGAGCTTTAATGTTCATTCAGGCGTTTTGTTGTTGTTGTTGTTCTGGAGTTTTTGTGCGTTTTATTTATTTTTATTTATTTATTTTTTTTTTTTGTATACAATAATTTTTTTCGTTGCTTGCAATGCGTACGCAATTATAGAAATGCGAATTCATTGGAAAAATGTTTTAAAAAAAACACAAAAAAAAAAGTACAAAGAATCATCATTGACTTCTTCTGACTCTTCGAATGCCAAATCGCAGTGCACTGCATCGCATCGCATTTCATTTCATTTGATTTTATGTTGGGGAACGCCCCGCAAAACAAAACGCTTCATTAAAAAAGTATTTGGGCAAAAATATCATCTCGAATACGACGCGACATACTACAAATACATACAAATTTACTCGTTCATTTTATATTTGATTTTCGCAATTGGTTTTGTCTTGAGTCTGGTCAGGAAGGGCATCAATGCAAGCATTTGTTGAATGCATCCTACGAGGTTAACCCTTTAACTTTTAACTAATTTATATAACACACGAGCACATACTACAGTAATTAAATATTCATAGAGGAAGCTTGCTTTGGTAAGAAAATATTACAAGGATCATTGCTTGAAGAAAATAGGATGGATGCCCACCAATATCTAAATATATATATATATTGGGTGTGCAACTAGGTTTAAAAGGTTTTTTTCGATTTCAAAAGTTTATTGTGAAAAATTGGTACAACCTATTTTATTCAAAATACTGTCCATCACTAGCTATAACTTTTTCCCACTTCTCTGGTAATGCATGGATTCCGTCCCAATAAAACTGATCGCTTTTGGAGGCGAAGAACTCATCGAGCCAATTTTGGATACCTTCAACATTGGTGAACCGTATTCCAGAAAGGTGATTCTGCATCGACCGAAACAAGTGGTAATCAGAAGGAGCTATGTCTGGGCTATAAGGCGGGTGAGGTAGAATTTCCCATCCAGCATTTTCCAAATAATTTTTGACCGGTACTGCAACATGTGGCCGAGCATTGTCATGATGGAAAATCAATTTTTCGTGTCTGGTCGCCCATTCTGGCCGTTTTACGGCTATTGCTTGCTTCAAACGTATCAATTGTTGCCTGTATAGCTCTCCCGTGATTGTCTGGCCCGATTTTAACAGCTCATAGTACAGCACACCCTTCTGATCCCACCAAATACAGAGCATTACCTTGCTGCCATGGATATTTGGCTTTGGCGTCGATGGTCCGGGTTCGCCACGCTTAACATACGCTGCCTTTCGCTTCGGATTGTCGTAGTGAATCCATTTTTCATCGCCAGTAATAATGCGATGCAAAAATGACTTCGCTTTGTATCGTTGAAGCAGCATTTCGGAAGAAAATAGCAATGCTTCCCGCGAATGGAGTTTTGTAGGCACAAAAGCTGACATAGTCTTTGTATAAAAAAAATTTTTTGTTTACACTTCGACGAAATGACACAAACTAAGAAACGACACTTAATGATGACGCTTTCACATGAAACTCGTTACACAAATATTCAGTACAATTTGACACTAGTATTACTATATGTTTTAAAATATATATATATATGGCTGATTGATCCGCATACAGACCAAACCGCTAAAGAGAGAAAGCTAAAATTTACTGTAAATTCGTATTATGATAAAACTGAAAAAAAATGTTGACCAGGGGCATTGAAACCGCAAAAGGCACATCTCTGGGATGGTTAGACCTAGAGACCTAGGCGCATTTAAAAGGTAGTTTAAAAATATTTTAGACGTATTCAATCGATTTCCAAAATTTGGACCAAAAAGCGACTATTTTCAATTTGTTTTTAGTTGAGCCGATTCATCTTCATCTAGATACTTAAAATCAAAACATTTTTTTTCGGGTGTTTCAATGTTTATCGAAATTCGAACCTTAGACCCACTTGGGAACCCAAAATCAAGTGAAACATCTCTTTTAACTTTAAAACTCGGTAACGGAAAGGACAAGAGATTTGATATTTTAGATAAGTGTGAGGGGTTTCAATAATTTTAACCTGGGACCCATTGGTGTTCCCAAAATAGATTTTTGATGATCTATTTTTTTATATCTGTCTGTAAAACAGGTTTATTCAGTTTCTCGGAAACAGTGTAACACATTAAAGGAGGTATCGTAGACCCTATAAAGTATATATATTCTTGTTCACCGCGAAGAGGCAAATCGATTTAGCCATGTCAGTTTTAAAGATATTTGTCGGAAATTTTAAACTTAAGCTTTTTTTAGGTCCTGTACACTTTCTATGTTAAAATCGATGTGTTACGCCCACTTTTAGGTACAGTCCCCATACAACCGTATAACTTTATCTTAAGAAAACAGTTTATTTATATAGCTAATGGCTTCAAATATGGTACAAATGATTCTTATATCAGGCCAAATCTTCACTTTAAAATTGGTTCAGATTTCTAAATTTTTAAGAATATTTTTAATTTTTTTAGTGTTTAGGACCAACCGAAGCTAACTTTTTTTTTTTTTTTTTTTTTTTATACCCGTTACACATAGTGTAAACGGGTATATTCAGCTTGGTCGAAAGATTGCAACGCATTAAAGGAGGCATCGGAGACCCCATAAAGAATATATATTATTGATCAGCTCCATGAGACGAATCGATTGAGACATGTCCGTCTGTCTGTCCGTCTTTCTGTCTGTCTGTCTGTCTGTTGCAATACGATTTTATGATTTGGAAAATTTTTAACTCGGGCCTTGAAACGGGAAAAACCATATCATCGGAATGAATAGACGTATGGACTTAAAACTGAGCACATTTGAAAGATGGTTACAAAATATTTTTTTTATTCAAGGGATTTCCCAAATTTGGACCAAAAAGATTTAGTGATCAATTTTTTTTTTTTTTTTTTTTATACCCGTTACACATAGTGTAAACGGGTATATTCAGTTTGTCAAAAAGTTTGTAACGCATTGAAGGAGGCATCGGAGACCCCACAAAGTATATATATTCTTTATCAGCTCGATGAGACGGATCGATCTAGCCATGTCCGTCTGTCTGTCTGTCCGTCTGTTTGTTGCTATGCGATTTATTCGATGAAGATATAAAGATGTTGGGCTGAAATTTTAAACTTAAGCTTTTCTCGGCAGCGACTAGGTTAATTTCGAAAATGAAAGTGCCACGCCCATTTTTAGGTATAGACCCCATACAAACTTACCGATTTTTTTCGATTTTTTGTTTAAAAATAGTAATTATTTATGAATGTACTCGCTCCCAATTAGGTAAAAACATTTCTTTTGTCATCCAGGGTCAAAACCAAGACGCCCATGTAACGGGTATTTCAGCTTCGGTTCCACCGAAGTTAACGTTTTTCCTTGTTTTTGATTTAAAGTGAGTTATAAGACGTGATTTTAAAAATTTTAACCCGAAGCATATCGAAGGTCATGAAGTGAGTTGACTTAGAGACTTGAAACTGGTTGCATTAGAAAGATTGATAAAAAAAGGCTATGTGTGTAAAGAGTTTCCGATAATCTAGAGACTTGCTATAAGGCTGTTTTGGGTTCACTTATTAGCATGACGACTATGTAATTTTTTCATATGCTGGGCGAACAGACGCTGAACTTGGCTACATAGACTCTTCTCTCACTTCTTATTAAGAATATATGTATTAAGATCATAAGTTAAATAAAAAAAGTAAAAAAAAACGCGAGCAAAGCCGCGGGTACTGACTAGTATAATATAATTCAATATGATTAGCCCTAATAAACATTTTTATACCCTGTACCCAAGGACCTGTCCTAAAATTGGCCAGGTGTGAGTGGGTAAAAAATGTCACAGCATAAATTTAAAGAGTTTTTTAGTTGCCGAATAAGTTTTAACAAAATCGGCCTAAATCAAGTTTTAAGTATGATATGGCTATAATATTAAATGGGTTATGGATCTCACTCCAGAAGGAGAAAAGACTTGTTTACAAGAGATGAAAGGAAAGACACAAATTTAAGGCCACAACAATTAGATAGTCTCAAAATCTACGATGTTTTGATTGAATTGGGTTAATAAGACATTCAGTGTGTTTAAGGAGACCGATCGCAGCTTAAAAACTAAAAGAGAAATTGCGATGTGTTATTTAAAATATGTGTAAATGCTTATGTTATAACTTTTTTAAAGAAAACAATGGTCTATCTCTTCTAGTTTTTAAGTTTTTAAGTCAGCCCGACGAGACGAATCGATCTGATTGTCCGTCTCTCCGTCTGTCTGTCTGTCTGTTGCGAGGTGATTCATTCGCTCAGTTTTGAAGATATTGAGCTGGGAGGTTTGTATGTTAATATAAGAATGCCATGCCCACTCTAAGGTGCAGCCCACATACAAGTATACCGTCCATTTTCGTCTGCAGTAATAAGTCTGACAATTTGAATTTTTAAAATTTAATATCAGATTCGTAAACAGCGACCCTAAAAACCCCCCGAGTAACAAGTTTCGAGCCAATATATTAATAATTTGAGTTTTGCCCATTTTTAATGACATCATGGCTCACAGTTCACTGGATAAAACATTTAATCCCAAGCCCGTCCATTCCAATGTACAGTTTTTTTTTTTTTGCTCCAATCCAAAATGAATTTTAAAAAATATTTTGTTGCAATGTAAGTTTATTAAAAACTTTATGGTTACCCTCGTAGTCAAGTGGCTTTGAACTTGCTTTTGAAGTTGCGCAAGCGCGCAGCTGTAATTCGAGCGCGTTACACAAAAAAAACGCACGAAAAAAATTTAAAGAAATAAAAAAAAAACCTAAAGAGAAATAGAGATAGAAAAGCTGATAAAAAGCGAGATGAAGTGGAAGTGAAACTCATTTAAAAATGCCAGCGTCCATCAACAGATCGGTCGGGTCCATTCCGTCCCGGTTTAGAGATTGCCAATTGAGTTAGAAAAAGTTGCGGAAGATCGTGGTTAAGGGCAAGATCGGATCAGATAGACTAGGATGCAGTGCAGTGCAGTGCGGTGCGGTGAGGTAATATAAGGTGAATTAAAACGAAGCAAAGTGAAGTGGCGGCGTTGTCAGATTTATGCCTGTCGTTTGTCTGCTTTTCTTCTTTATTTTTTTTTTTTTTTTTGTTTGGTTTTTGATGCAGCTGTCGTTTGTCTCTCTTGTTTCTCTTCCTCTCCTTATTCTTATATCGCATTGTTTTTTGTCTTAAGCTTTTGTCAAATTGTTCTCTGCGTTTGAATTTCTTGGGAAATTTTTAAAGGGACAAAAAAGGAAATGCATTCATTCGAACGTTCATTCGTTTGTTTGTTTTTTTTTTTTTTTTTTTTTTTTTGTCATCGGACGATGTAGACAATGAACTTTTATGCACTTTTTAAATAATAATAATAATAAAAAAAAGTACAATATATTAAAAATAAGACAAATGTATGCGATATGAGTATCTCCTTTTTATTCCCTTGCTAATATCTTCTTTCCTGTCGCATAACATAGCTCAGACATATAACATTAGTGGTCTTTTCTTTGGCCGATCGAACGAACTTCATTTTTACAAGTGATTTTTGAATTGACAACTGAAATCTGCCTATTCTGATAAAGTTTTCTAAAAATAAGAAATAACGAAAATATTTGAAATAGTTTTTTTTCGAAAGGAAATAATTTTCCTTCCTTCAGGACGGAAATGATTAATTGTTGCGTTACCTCTTACCAGCTACCTTACTACTTTCGGTCAGCTACATTACTCCGTATTTCAAACTTTGATCCATAAGGCATTTCACAGATGAAAAGATTTTGGTATGCTGATTTATTATTACTGATAAAAAGAAATTTTTATTTATATGACCCAGGGCACAGTGACATAGAGAGCAATTGTAGAGCAGACGAACTTGCTAGACAGAATACAACGACTGAGATCCTTCCAGAGGAGGTATCAGTATCTTATTACTAATAGCAGTGACCACAGGACTTATAGGCAGGCACGCAAGGAGACTGGGTATACCGGGTCTGTAGAAGCTGTGACGACATTATATATATATTAGTGGCACTACAGCCGATTGTCGGCCTTGGCATCACATAAGATTTGGTACCAGCGGTTGTAATCCAGTGCCTCTTCATACCATCTTGAGATTCCGATCCTGCGGATGTCATCTAGGACCTGGTCCTCCCAACGCAGCGGCGGACGTCCTCTCTGCCGCGCCCCTCCGATTAGATTCACGTTTTGCTTCCAAACTTTTCTTGCTGGAGCTTCTGTGTCCATCCGACACAGGTGACCAGCCCAGGACAGCCTTTTGTATTGGATGTTCCTGACTATGTCGATGTCATCATATAGCTCGTTCAGCTCATCGTTCGTGCGCATACGGATGTCATTTTCCACTCTAACTGGACCAAAGATTCTCCGAAGTATCTTCCTCTCAAATACGCCCAACGCCGACTTATCCGATTCTGTCATGACCCATGCTTCTGAGCCATACATTAGGACCGGCATCATCAGCGTCTTGTAGAGTTGAACCTTTGTTTTTCTGGACTTCGCATCTGCTTACCGAGACCAAAATAGCTTCGGTTCGCAAGAGTGATTCTTCGTTTAATCTCCTGACTGATTATGTTGTTGTTGTTTACATCTGAGCCCAAATAGATAAAGTTTTCTACAGCCTCAAAGCTGAAGTTCTCTGTACTCAAAGACCGTCTGCGACGTGCAGATTGCCTGCGAGTGGATACCAAGTACTTCGTCTTGTTCTCATTGACCGTCAGTCGCATAGGACGACATTGCTTTTCGATGTCTGAGAACGCGCCGGTGATCGCTCGAGCATTTTTGCCGATAATATCTATGTCCTCGGCATATGCGAGCAGCATAGTTTCTTTATAGAAAATATTGCCCGTCCGGGCGACGTTTAGGCACTGCATCATGATGTACTCCAATAGGAGGTTGAAAGAGTCGCACGACAACGCATCACCCTGTCTGAAGCCTCTCTTGGTGTCAAAGGGGTCGGTGAGATCTTTTCCGACCCTGACAACGCTTTGGGTGTTTTCCAGCGTCATCATACAGAGGCGGACGATTTTTGAGGGGATTTTAAGATCAGCCAAAGCTTTGAAAAACTTTGATCTGATTGGCGTGTCGAAAGCTGCTTTGAAATCGACGAATAGGTGGTGTGTGTTGATTTGCTTCTCTTTGGTTTGGTTTTGGTGACGACATTAACGAAGAGAAAAAAGGATTGTCCTATATTTGAAAAAAAGAAGACCGGTATTTTTTTTTTTTTTTTTAAATCAAATAATATTAATGGTGCCGCCAAGAACCTGAAGTTTCCTATGTATTATGCATGGAAAAAAACACTTTTCTTAAACTGGAAAATGAACATTTTTTAATCGGATAACGATTTTCCTCTTTATAAACGGTCATTTATTATTTAGTTTTTTTTTTTTTTTTATATTCTGTAAAAAATAGTTCATATTTAAAAGTGAAATGAAATAAATGATTGGATGTTCTTCTATGGGCATTTATGAAGATAAACATTGTTATCCGGTTAAATATTATAACTAGATTAAATCTACTAAAAGAGATTTTTTCCTACGTAAAATACATATGAAACTTCAGGGGCTTGGGGGCAGCATAAAATATTATCTGATTAAAAAAAAATACGGGTTCTTATTTTCGATGTAGAACTATCCTAGGGGTGGGAATACATATATTTTTTTGGACCACCCTATTGGGCTAATTTACTAAAAGGTACATTGTAAGCCCTTACAGATTAGATTTGTGTATCTAACCCCAGTCTTTGCATGAATCTAATCATTTTCATAGGTTAAATTTTTCTACTTCCTGGAGAGTAACACTGACTTCTCGCTTCTAGATGTAGTTTCACATTTTGATTGAATGTGAATGTGTACCTTCTCCATCCTACTTCAAAATCTGCGCTAAGCTGAGCTTGCTACACCCATTATACTCATGTTTTTCTTAGTCTACAGTGGCCCGTTAGGAGCCTTTAACTGGGCTCTGTTTATCTTAACCAATATTTTGTAACCTTAGACTTGAATCCCTCTATTAGTAGTTGGGCTTGTCGTATGCAATGTCTTAAAAACCAGTCTTCATCCTAGCTCCTTTTCTCTCATTTCGTATTGTCTCACTGTAAGAACTTGCTTTACTCTATCGGAGTGCAATGCCTTAAGAGCTGCTTGACTGTCCGATTATTTTGCTTAATCACAGTTATTGTAATTCCTGACAAAATTGATCTATGCACAAAAATTACCCAATAAGAAGAAAAAAATTTTTCTATCCATTCTAATCAAAGTTAACATTTTCTACAAAATCTTTTGAATTGTAAAATACGGTTAGCAAGAGTGATTTTTCGTTTAATTTCGTGACTGGTGTTGGCATCTGTGACCAGGTAATCGAAGTTTCCACAGCCTGAAAACTGAAGTTATCTGTCCTCAAAGACCGTCTACGTCGTGTAGATTGTCTGCGGGTGGATACCAAGTACTTCGACTTGCTCTTGTTTACCCTTAGTCCCATTGGACGGGATTTTTTTATATGTCTGAGAAAGCCCCGGCGACTGCACGACTGTTTTTACCGATTATGTCTATGTTGTCAGTATATGCGAGTAGTATAGTTCCTTTTTAGAAAATATTACCAGTCAGGACAACGTTTGGGAATTGTTTCTGTGAGTATTCCATCAGGAGATTAAAAAAGTCGCACGACAACGCATCGCCCTGTCTGAAGCTTCTCTTGGTGTCAAAGGGTTCGGAGAGATCTTTGGCGTACGTATGGTTTCAGTCCATTGCATAATATGCCAGATAGGATAAGCGTTTGGAAGGAGAGTAGGGTATAATACAATCGGTTATTTTACGCATTGCATTGTTTTTTCTTTTTTTTTTCGGTTTTATTTTTAAGAATTGATTGACAATAGGAAATGTCAATTTTGAGCTTCTTCAAAACTATCTTTTTTCCTCATAACATTTTTCTACTTAACTTCAATTTTCCTTTCTTTTTTTTTCTCTCTGTCTCTGTCTGTCGGCTTTCGTTTGTTTGTTGCTAATGCCGCACAACATTTGCATTTTTGTTGCAATTAGAATGCAGCAACATGTTCTCATGTTCAATGCGATACGTTGCGTTACGATACGATACGTTGCGATGCGATGCGATACGTGGCGTAGCAATGCGTGGCAAAAAAAAATTACATATTAAAATATACGAAATATTTTTAGCTATAAGCTGTCAATAAACTTTTGCTAAGAAAGAAACTAAAAATAGTTTTCAACGACCGGTTTCTATCTTTCACAAAAACATTTGGCTGCACGCAGGAATATGCAGTCAAAAAGGTTTTGGCTTATTAACAAAAAATCTACGAAAAAAACGAAAAAAAAACAAAAGTCAAATAACAAAAAAAAAAAAGAAAGAAGCATTTCAGAAATGAACTTTTTGCATTCGGTTGACCGCGACTGAGACTCTTTTTTTTTGCTGCGGTCACTGACCGTACTCAAGGCTTTTTTGAGTGAGGCTTAGTCCAAAGCGCACGCGTGCAAATTACAACAAACATGCCATCATCATCATCATCAGCAACATCATCATCATTATCATCTTTAGCGTCATCAACATCATCAGCCGGCAACAGAACAGCAGCAGCAGCAAAACAAACCAAAAACAAAAAAAATACAAAAATTTAGCTCAACTAGGGGAACTTCTTAGCAGAAAGAACAACAAAAACAAAAAAATGACGAATATGCAGAGGCAAAAATGAAAATCACCATCGAAAACGATAAAACAAGAACGCATCAAACGCATTTTGACGATGAGAAGCAGGAGTGGAGAGGGGAGAAGAGGAGGAACGATTCAAGCATTTCGGACAAGTGACGTTAGTTCCCTCTTAGTGTTTTACTTTCGTCTTCGTATCTGCCACAATTCTCTTCATTAACTTTTTGGAGCCCTCGCGGCACGCACATGGAACAATTTCTGCGTCGCTGCGCATGCGCCTTGCCCTCATCATGCATTACATTTAAGATTCAAGTCCCTTCCTCTGCTCCATTCCTCTATTCTGCTACTGGTTAATTTCGAGTTTTATTAAAACTTCTTTTTATTATTATTATTATTTTTCCTTCATTTTTTTTTTCCTTTTTTGTTTTTTGCGAAGAAATCAAGTGCATGTTTTAATGGCTCTTCAGTGATCGCACTATTTCTGGGGTGTGGCCAAGCTGGGAAGCTCTTAATTAAGACCGATTCTTGCATGTCATGTTCAAATTTGAAGATCAGTTTGATAATTTGTGGCATTCCCGACGGCATAGTGAGAAATTTTAAGAGTAGAACTATTCTTTCAAATGAAAAGTTTGAGAGTTGATAAAGTAAAAAAATTTTTTTTTTATATAAATGATTGAATGAATTCTACAACAGCCCATATTGTAGTTTTCCAAAAAAAGATGCTGCAATTCTCAACTCTGCAATTTTCAATTATTTTTAAATATACTATATAATATACTATATAATGCAAAAGCATGAAACATGACAATACAGTTAAGTCAGCTAAAGTCATTTTCCAATGTGGTAAAAAAATAAAAGTGAAATTTGAATTTGCACTGCGCACGTCAAAAGAGCTGTCAAATTTATTTATTATTTAGGTTGGTAGGACTGCCTTTGACATCCCTGCCAACTTACACGTCAAAATATTCATTAGCGTGAATATTGCTTGAAGTGAATATATCGACTTTTTTGCGAACTGGAACCATCAATTTTTTGCTGCGGATTCGTTGAGGATGGTCCAGAAAGCCTTTGGTGATAAGACTATGTCCAAAAAAGTGTTTTCAAATGGTATAGTGAGTGCCAAACAGGCCGTGAACGTGTGGAAGACGAAGAGCGACCTGGACCACCATCAACCTCAACCGACGAAGCTCTCATCCAAAAAGTAAAAGGTTTGCAAAAAACGTCCATTGACGATTAGACCTCTGGATGACAACTGGTACCAAAATCATTGATTTTTTTTTCCTAAAACTTGCTCCGTATTCACCTGGTCTGGAGCGGTGCGACTTTGACATATGATGCAATGGGGAGGGAGTACAGTGAAGGCAATGAAATTGAAGAATAATAAAGAATTTTCAAAATAAATGCGATTTTTGGCAAACATTTTGTGACTGAAATTATTATTCAGTTGAGTCTCAAAAGCTTAGTTAATTTAGTATTTCCATATCAGGCACTTTTCAGATCAACTCACGAAAATGGGTTTAAAACATGCAGCTTTTGTTCAAAATCTGCAGTTTCTAATGACGCGCCAGAGATGAGAGTTGGTAGGGACTCTGAAGGTTAAGTTTTGCAGTCTTAAAGAATATATACACTTTCATTTGAAGGATGACGACAATAATAATTTTTGTGCGATTGGGTTCTATAGAAAACAAAACATTTTGTTGATAGAATATGATAAAAGTGTTAAACTCAGTCACTACTTAAAAAAAACTAGCACTTCCATACATATAACCCAGCGGGAAAGTTGATGACAAGTTTCTTTCCTCGACGATAGCCCCATACAAGACGTTGATGACATTTTCATACAAATGTTATCTTGAGAGACATGTCTTGCCTGACTTTTTGGATAACAAGTCTTGTAAGACTACTTGGATGACAAGTTTTGCAGGACTTCATGCATGACATGTCGTGCAAGACGTATTATGTGTTTGTCATGGATGTGTCTTCTATAGTTTTTTTTATCAAAATATCGCTTACAATATTAATGAATTTTTATACCTGCCACACATAGTGTGAAAGGTTGATCAACTCGACGAGATGAATCAATCTAGAAATATCCGTATATATTTATTTATATATTTCTACGCATTTTACTTGGTCAAGATATAAAGATATTAAGCTAAAATTTGGAACTTAAGCTTTTCTCCGCAACGACTAAGTTAAGTTCGAAAATGAAAGTGCCACGCCCATTTTAAGGTATTGCCGCCATACAAATACATGGCCCATTTTCGAGTTTTTGTTCGAAAATAGTATTTATTTATGAATGTAATCACTCGAAATTGGGTAGAACCATTTCTACTGTTCGGGTCACTATATCATTCAGTCCCCAAAAAATTTACCTACATTTTAAGCTTTAAATTTGGCATACACACTTCTTATAAACCACAAATTGAGTGGTATCGGACCATTGTCCTCACCCATCATAAGCAGTCACTAGTGACCAAATCATTAAAGAAAAATCTAATTTGAGCTGATGATTGGCTAATCCATCTCTTTGAATGTGAGGTGGTTAAAATAAACAAGATAAAGCTGAATGAATAAACAAAATATTCCCAGACTGAAAACACTCCCTCAGACCTTTAACCCATAAATGACCATATAAAATTTGAGAAAATATAAAGTTTTGTATAAAGACCGGGTTAAGAGTCCGGCGTAGAGCTTTGTATTGTATAAAAAAACAACAATCTTATATGCGTTACATATAGTGTATATTACGTTTGTGGAAAATTTTATAACGCAAAAAATTGGACATCGTAGACCCCATAAAGTGAATATATTTTTAATCAGCACGACGAGACGAGTTGATCTAGCCATGTCCGTCTGAATGTAGTTATACGTTTCATTTGGTCATTTTTAAAGACATTGACCTGAAATTTTAAACGAAAGCTTTTTTGGTCCTAGACAGTTTGTATGTCAGAACTAAGGTACCACACCTATTTTTAGCCATAGCTCTCATACATATTTACCGCCCATTTTCGACTTTTTAAACGAAAATCATTATTATTTCTGTTTTTTTGGTCTTAAGTAGTTTGCATGTTAGAAACAATGTATTATGCATCTAAGCAGGTTCTAGGGCGCCCAAAGAAATGTTTTGTGAACAATTATCAATAAGAAATATGACAACAACAACACGAATACAGAAAAATTAAAATGGCAGCTGGGACTGCGCTGTTTCATTATCCGCAGTTTTATTAAAATGACTTCAAAGCTACAACATTGCATGGACGTATAAACGTAGTTTGTTCAAATTTATAATTCATGATTGTAATTCATGAGCTAGCATTCCGGATCGATTTGCAATTAAAAAATATACAAATTAGAGCAGTGTCGTGGAGGACAATGGAACAGAGCTATCCCCGCTGCCATTTTTTATGTTCACAAAACATTTCTTTGACCAACATAGAGCCTGTTTAAATTTATAATATAAAAACGTATCTTTAAAAAAATCAAATACATTCTTTAATTGAAGTCAAATTACCACAAAAATAGAACAATAATTAATTTTTATATGAAACGAAACGTATGTATTTGTATCTTACTTGCATTTTAAGCCATTTTTTCGATAAGGCAAACATTTTCATTTCCGTGCACAATTTAAATATGTCACAACTTTTAGCCGTCATTATTCAAATAAAACTTTTAACCGTTTGCATGCATGTACGTGCATATGTATCCGAAAATACGAATATAGAAAAAAAGTTGACTACTAACGAAAAACAGAAAAGACTTATTAGCATAAACGGAGCAGTTACAATAAATTTTTGTAGTCGGTGGCGCAATGAAATCCAGAAAAAAAAGTAATTAAAAATACAATTGAATTTTTCACGTAAATGAAATTTGTTCGTTTCGTATTCATTCTTTGCGTCTTATTCGATGTAATTCGTACTAAAAAATGAAAATGAAAATGAAAAATGCAACGTTAATTAAATATAATTTACAATATGCCAGCGGTCATTCTTTTTATTATTATTTTGTATTTTTCTTTTTTTCCTTTTTTTTTTGTAGCAGCAACCACAACAACAACAACAACAACAACAACAACGAGAAGAGAAATCGCCAGAACACATAAAGGACAACGCGGCAGCAACAACACAAAGGATTTCCGGATAAAGAACGTGAAAGTGAGGAGGAGAAGGAGAAGGAGACGGTGCCAAGGCTCAACTGCAACAGAATGTCTCGTTTTAACAACAAAAGAGCATGTTCTGCGGCAATAATGGACGATGTACTAATGTCATTTTGCATTTTTAGTCGAAAATTATCATAAATTTGTCGTTGGATAGAGAATTTTTTCGAAACTTTTTCCTGTTTCCATGCTTTGGCATTGTCAAATATGCAAAAGAAAAAAAAAATTGAAAAACTCTGGAAAAAATTTACGGAAAAAAAAACGAGAAAAATGAACGAGCGCCAAAACAAATAATTTGAAAATCCATCACACACCAAAATGACAAAATAAAAATGTTGGTGCCGCCGAGTAAAGGCCACGAAATGGCCAAAATGAATTTAACTAGCTTTGCTACTCTAATCTACATACTCACAACTCAGAAATCATTTTGACAACATTTTTTTTTTTTTGTACACGCCACACATAGTAGGATCGGGTATAATCATTTTGTCGGAACGTTTGTAACGCATTAAAAGAGACATAGGAGACCCCATCAAATATAAATATTATTGATCAGCACGACGAAAAGAGTCGATCTAGTTATGTCCGTCTGTATTTCTCAGCCCTAGACAGTTAATATGTTGAAACCAAGTATAAGCATGATAAAGATCTGACCACATACTAGGTGGGGTGAAAAGTAACCTCCTTGCGAATGAATTTTTTTATTAATATTTTTTTATTTATTTAATGTAGTCCCCTTTCAGCTCTAGACACTTATTCCAGCGATTTTCCAACTACTTGATCCCGTCTGAAAAATACTCCTCCGCTGCGTTGATTAATTCCTCGCTTGACCTGGGGTCTTTTGAGGTTTGGGAAGAGGAAGTCAAATCGGGCAAATACAGTGTATGTGGAAGCATTGGTGCCCTAAATCATTGATTTTAGCAGTGGTTGCGATACTCTTGTGCTTTTGTGTTTTCGTCTGGAGGGAGCATGCACGGCACCCAGTAGAAGGATAGCTTTTTCATATGCAGAATCTCGCCCACTGAAATTTGGCATATCTGCCTAAAGCTGCGCATTCTGGCAGTCAAGGAGGTTACTTTTCACCCCAACTAGTGACCCCACCATACAAATATAGCACCCATTTTCGAGCTTTTGTATGAAACATTTTTTTTTTTTTTTGGGAATACATTGACACCGTAAATCCTAAAAAAATATATATATTCTTGATCCAACTATGTCCGTCTATTTATTACTTTGCAGTTTATTTGGTCAGTTTAAACAATATTAAGCAGAACTTAAGCTTTTCTCTCTAACGCCTAAATCAAGTATGAAAGCATAGTTTTTTCGATTTTTTGTATGAAAATAGCTGTTATTCATGAATGTATTCACTCCAAGTTGGGTAAAAATACTTCTAATGGGTTCCATTGTCAAAACTAAGGTGCCACGCACATTTTTAGGTATGTGCCCCATTCAAATTTTCCGCGATTTTCTAATTTTTGTATGAAAATAGTTATTATTTATAGATGTGTTCACTTCAAATTGGGTAAAACATTTCAAATGATCAGTCCACTATAACATATAGCCCCACCCATTTTCTAATTTTTATTTTAAGAAAATGTTAACTAATCTGTCCTAACGTTAAAATTTTACCCCATTATTGTGTCTAAACTTTGGCTGTATCGGACTATTGACCCCAAGTCATTCCTTCTCCAAATTTTACCTAAGCCACTGATGATCTTAAATAAACTAAACCAAGATGAGGCGGGTATTTGAGCTTCGCATCTACCGAAGTTAACGTTTTTCCTTTGTATCGTATGTTTGCTTCTTATAGAAACATGTCTAAAGCTGGGTTCTATCGTATCATGGTTTCCTTCCCATTCCCTTAACGAAATACTATCAACGCCACTGATGATTATATATAAACTATTCAAAACTTCATGTGACAGGTATTTGAGCTTCGGTTCAGTGGCTTACATTTGTGGTCAAAGTGAGTCCATCTTTTTTGTGCGTCTGGCGAATTTTACCATGAATAAAATTGTGGAGGAAAGAGTGCACCATTCGGCTGATTCGGAGTATTTTGCAGACCTTCCAGAAAATTTCTTTTCGGACGGAATCAAGAAGTTGAAAAATCGCTGGAATATGTGTATCGGACTAAATTAAAAAAATAAAAAACATTAAAAAAATTAATTTCCAAGGAGGTTGTTTTTCGCCCCACCTAGTATTGTACGTATGAACGTAGTGTAGCTCAAATATTCACCCAAATCAGTTTTCTCATGCCGCAAACAACAAAATGAACGGATTGTCATTTACTGGTTCGATATATGTGTGATGTGCTATTGGATCAAAATATATATATTATTTTTTTTGATAAACTAATTACTAGATCTCTTAAAATATTTTATTATTTTTTTTTTTTATTATTATTTACAATTTTTTTTGTATTATTTATAAGTTTATACAAAAACTTCTTTTTCGCTGATTTTAAAAAAAATATTGTTTTTGATGTCTTCATTATCAAAACCTAAACTTAAAAAAGTAAACTTTTATCTTTTACCGTATATGATGGACTTACAGAGTGTTTAAGAGCAAACGTCTTATTTATGAATCAAAAAAAGAGACTCTTTCATATGCAGACGATTCTATGTTGCACATTTACTGACCAAAGTTTATTCACGGCAAAAGAAATTTCTAAAAAAAAAAAAGGATTTCATATAAGCCGCGTAGAAAAAAGCACCACTCACTCTCTTAACTATTAAGCGACTATGTATATCCTTATATCCTTGTACGCACATTTGCACACAGTCAAAAGCGAACAAACTAATACTCGTACACATAGACAAAATAAAAATGAATAAAAAGTGCGTATGCAAAATCTAACGATAAATGAACCAAAAAGTAAGAGGTAGGCACAAGGAAAATACACACTGGAAGGATATTGTATAAAAGAAAAAAAAAGAACTGAACAGAAAATTATAGAGCAAGCCTAGCATGTGTTATAATTTTAGTAGCTGCAGATTGACGAAGACGAGGCGAGACGAGGCGCAACTTTCTAAAGGATTCAGACAATTTCAGGGGTTCGCTTTAGCCAAAGTATGTACTTCAAAAGGAGACGAAGACTTGACTGAATTGCAATGGTTTAAATAAAACTCATTCCGATTCAATGCTGGCTGTCCGGCCACTGCATCATGTACAATAAGAAGTAAGCCAAAACTCAAACTCATGCCGCAGCTCCTGCTTTAAAAAAGCGTTAGAACGCCTTTTCAAAAGCAAAAAAAAAAAGTATGGCAAAGGACGTGCAGGGTATTGATTTGGACATAGGTCGAAAAGCCTAACGGCTAAAAACTTTGCAATGACTCGAGTTATTTGTAGGCCGCTTCGGCTTCGACTACGATTACGACTTCGACTTCGACCAAGGATAGACGTTAAAGTTTGAGTTTGTGTGCGTTGCATCCTGCGTAGTATTTTGCAGCGGTTAGAGACGGATCAATATCCTTTCATGCGTTTACACACACACACACACACACACATGTATGTGAAAATGACAGTCGGGGGAGAAGTATTTCAAAGAGTTTGAGTTCAATACAAAAAGTTGGTATTTTTATTTAGAAAAATTACAGAAAAATATGCGTAAGTGCGCTACTTGCTAATGCACAGGCATATTTTTTACATACATACAAGTATATATGTATGTATTTATATACTTACATGTTTCGTATATAATATAATATTTTTTTTAATGTATTGTATATTTGTATGTATGAGAGTACATTTGAGTGCAAAGCATTCAATTGCAGCTGTTGCATAGCCATTTGTTTTTTAAACTAAGACAGCAAGAAAGTAACAACAACAAAAAATTTAGAAAAAAAAAATAAATAAAAAAATATTGTAAAAATGGCCGACAGCAGCAACTAACTACGAGTATCTATTAAAATATTTTAAATGCATCTATTTGTCTATTGAGCTATCAAGTATCTCGATATCTATTCTGCATATTTGCACTTTACGCTTCACTTTTAGTTTGAGCACTTTTTCGATATCTGTTTTAGTGCACTCGACTGAAGTGAAGTGTATTAATAAATAAACCCTATACGCGCTCTTTGTGTCAAATAATAAAAATACATACCATACCTCTACAATACATAATAAAATATTTAGTTTTGCTCATTGAAAAGTTTTCAATTTTATTTTATTTTTAGTTAAAATTTTAATCATAAAACCATCGCTATGTAATAGTCTTTAAGGCTATATTTGAAAATGTTTGACCATAAGATATGGTGCACCTATTCGAAAGGTATCTATTGAAAAAAGGAGCACCAAAGGCCGATTGCTAGCGAGTGCTGCATGTTCTGTCTGAGATAGCTAAAGACGTGTAGGACGGTTTAATAGAAGCGAGGAACGATAGCTGATAATAGGAAGTTTGGAGAGGTAGTCAACGGATATGTCAGGAACTTTAGTCAGATCTTCAAGCTTGCGATATACCCAGAAGACCGTATCTGGTGCAGATGAAAGATTTTACGATTATCAAACATCTCCGCTCATGCTACTAATCGATGAGAAGAGCGAACCAAATATCAAGATGATGGTGGATAGTGCACTGCATTATTTTATACAAAAGACAATGATAAAAGTCTTTGAATAGACGCGCCCAGACAACATTTAGCTCATCTCAACATTATGGTCATGGTAAATTTTGTCAAAATGCCTTGCCAATTTAATTGGTCTCGCCGACTTTAAAATTTAACTTTCTTCTTTACAAAATTTTACCTCTTTGTCACAAGTTACTGTCGCGTCTATTTAAAGATAGACTATGCCTTGTGATCTATGGCATACTCAGAATACTGGGTCTCTGTGAAAGTTAATGCTATACTAGAAGCCTCCTAACTTCTGGTTCTGAATGCCAAGCCGCTATCAAAGCGTATCGAGCTTACAATACCAAATCAAAGCTGGTAAAGAAATGCAACAATCTGCCTAGTGCGTCGACAATACATATTATTTCTCTTAAGAGAAACATTGTCACAGTCATTTCCATTAGAGATTCTAATGAGTGCCTGGGTCACCCTCAATAAATATCATTTTACTTTAATAGCCACGTACACTTGACTTTTTTGCAATAACCTATCCAAAATAAACAAGAAAAGTGGTATAAAATTCTGAAATGGATCTGGCAACAGAAACAGCTGCTTAGAACTTCTTAAGTTTCAAGGAAGAGAACACTCCAGCTTAGTATGTATCCATCACTTGGGTAAAGTAATCTGCCGCACACTGATCTTTGTATATTCGGATTGTTAGGTGACCTATGTATCTGCAGTATCAAGAAATTTTATTTTTAAACGACGACTTTACGCTATTTATTTGGAGAATTCTGTTCTCCCCTCAGTCACAGCCAAATGATGCAAAAGTTGTAAGAAGTACAACCAAGAATTTCTTTTTTATATAGTGTAAATTTTATTTACAGACTAGACTCGGAATAAATCCGTGAAACGATTTTCAAATTTAAACAAGGAAAAACGTTTAATTCGGTAAAAACCGAAGCTGAAATACCTGTTACAAAACACTTTAATTAGTTAATATGCTCACCAGGTGCTTAAGTTAAATTTATCGATAGATTTGGTCAAACTTATATGGAGGCTTTATGTTATATTTGCCCTATCCTTATCATATCGATAGTGTTCACTTATTTATTTACCAAATTTTAATTGAATTCATTCAGAAATAATAAATGTTTTCATACAAAAACTCAAAAATAGGCGTGGCACCTTGATTCTGACCAAAAAAAGCTTAAGTTTAAAATTTCATGTCAATATCTTAAAAACATTATGAGTAAAACGCATCGCAACAGATAGACGGACATATGGACATGGCTAAATCGATTGGTCTCATCGAGGTGATCAATAATATATATATACTTTATGGGGTCTTCAATGCCTCCTTTAATGCGTTACAAACTTTCGTTACACTATGTGTAAAATTTGCATGCAATATTACATTGCTTGTGTTACGTGCAACTGTCAAAATTTACTTGAAATTTATTTAAAACTTTGTACACATTACTTGTGATATCCGAGTAAGAAAGAAAGATATTTTTTCTTATTTACACGAGGCTGCACAACAATCTTTGAAATATTGTATGAAAATCTTGCATCGTGTGACTTGGTCCTAAATGAAGTTAATAAGTGTTTGTAATAAGAGAAATCAAAGTGCAAATAAATCAATTTTACAAAACGTGGCTTAGCTTTCTAAAAT
Source organism: Leucophenga varia (assembly GCA_018903435.1). NCBI lineage: Eukaryota > Metazoa > Arthropoda > Insecta > Diptera > Drosophilidae > Leucophenga > Leucophenga varia. The sequence continues at coordinate 214,459 of JAEIFJ010001378.1, read as the reverse complement.
CTTGTCTCGAGTTCAATTCCCGACATAAACTTTTCTGAAGATTTAGCAGAGACGGTAACAGACTGGTTTATGGAAAGAGGTTTGTAAAGGCAGTGTATTGTACAGAAGTGTATTGTGAGTAAGAAAATTCCAAAAGTGACTGAAGATCGATCCATATCTAGCCAGCCTCAATGATATTTCCTATCCAATATTTAGATTACAATATCCTACGAAATCTGACGCGTCCGGCTCAGCAAAAGTCTGGGACAGTCGCTGACCAGCATTGGGTTGACTTTGCAACAGTCGTGAACACCCATTGACAAAACAGGGTGGGTCATAGCGTGACTGGCACATGTGAGATAGATGCTGAATGACCTATTTACTGACTTAAGTAGTTAAAGAAGTGCTCATCTTCTACATTTGTTGACAACGTTATAATCGCATAAAAGGTCTCAATGTTCAATTAATATTTGCTTTATCGTATCATATTTTACTCGTAACAATAAACTGTTTGAGAATTACAAGGTTTCATAAGGTGTAGAGACAACCCAGTGGCCAGCTGCTGTCACAGGCTGATAAATATGAGTTGGAATCACATTAACATGCACTTTTATTGAAATAGTTGCGATATATTTATTTTAACTAAAACTTGCATCAACTATTTATATTGTATTGCAGATTTGTCCAAATATATAATGCGTATATAAATATCTTAATTGGTCACTTGAAAAACACTAAATTACTGATTTAAGTATGGCTTGTTCCAAAACTTACTTTCGACGAATTTTACTAATAATATTTTACAATTTTCTAAATCTACATAGCCGCCGACTTGGTAATTTGAGAAGTTTGTACAAAAACTAAATATATTCATAAGCCTAAACCGATGACGATGCCGATGCCGAAGTTGAAGTCGATGACGATGTCGCCGTCAAAGACTGACTAACTGAACTGACTTTGAGGGCTTCATCTCTGCTTCTCCAGCTGCTTCCTACTTTAGGTGCATAACGATGAGAATGCCAACAACAAAAACAACAACAATTTGCAGAAGGGAAGAGTGCACCTTTAGTCAAGCCAAAACCAAAACAAGCCGACAAGGCACAGACCAAGCAAAAGAAGGGAAGAGAGTGTACAATGAACATAAACTTTCATATAGCAATCGACTAGACCGGCGAAGTCCATAGTCCGGACGACCAAACAACGCGCCAACGAGTGTCGGGCGGCATATTTCAAGTTGACTTTATTTTCAGTTGAGTCGCTTGGCTTTATTTTTTTCTTTACTTATTTTTTTGTTTTCCTCGTTTTGTAAGACCGAAACTTGATGAATTGGGAATTAATTCCTTTGACAACGTTTTTTTCTTCTTTTTCTTTTCTCTTTACTATTTAGTTTTTTACATTTTTCTTTTTTCGTTTTGCAAGAAAAACTCAAAAGTAAACATATGATAAAATTCATGGGAGTGTTTGTTGTCATTCGACAAAATAAAAAAGAAGAAGCGAAAAAGCGAATACCAGCCCAAGAACGTCGTCCCAAAGTGCCAATCATGTGTTTTGTTCTGTTGTAGCTCTTTGTTTTAGCCATTTATTTTAAGGTTTTTGTTTTACTTACTTTTTTAAGTTAGCACTTGAAAGATTTTTGTGTTTTTTCTTTTTTTTTCGGGATGGCATTTGATATCTTTGTGGTAGCTAAACCGGGACTAGAAATATTCCATTTTGTTTTCTATATTGTACTCGTATGTAGATTCGTTAGTCAAATATAACATAACAAAATAAATACATTTTACATCGTTGTTGCTACTTGTTTTTTTGTCGATTCAAGTTCATTGATCTGATTCTCTCTTCAAACTGTGTAAATGTGTTCCATTCTGTTTTGCTCAGTTTAACTTTTGTTGTTCAGAAGTTTTTGTATAGCAGGTGTTTGACATTGACTTAACAAAGCTGCCTGCATGACGAACCTCCGGACAGAATGACTGACAGACAGACGAACAGACAGACAGACTGACTAACAAAGGAAGCCATACACATGATCCGAGTCAATGTAAAAATGTGATGAAACAAAAAAGAGGACCGAGGAGTTGTGACGGAGTTATAGCGTAATCGGAATAACGTTGTTCATTTTGGTTAAGTTAAGCTGTTTTTTGTTGCCTTAGGTCGAAAACTTTAAAATGTTGTGGATTTTAGTTTTGTGCATAATCGGATATTGAAGTGAAGAGATTACAAATAAATCAGATGATATTATGTAAAATATCGCAATATTGTTTAGAACTAATTGTAAGCAAAACAAGGAAAACGTTAACTTCGGTGACTGGGAAAGTGTCTGGGCCACAGTCACAAGTGGTCAAAGTTGAAGGCGCATAATGTCTCCACAATGCACTTAAGGCGGAATGAAAACACGACGGGTTTCCTATAAGAAAAAAGGCTACTGCGACTATAGGTAGATCCTTTGAACCCTGACCGAGAATGGTTAGATTATGAGGACATTTTCTGTTACCTTGATGAGTCTGAGAACATTTTTGGTCGAGGAATGTCTCATATATTCATGAGTTAATGTCCAGTGATCAAACTGCATGAATCTTAATCGGGCCAGGGCCGGGCTGAGCTGGTTTCATCATCTTCCAGACAAAGTCTACACTCTGTTTTTCTGAGGACCAATTCCAATCGATTGTGAACAGCTCCACGAACGCCATAAACAGAAAGCGATTTTTGCATCGCATTGTGTCTGGCGGTGAAAAGTGGATCCATTACAATAATCCCAAGCTAAAAAAGTCACGGGTTTAGCCCAGCCACCATCATCCTTCGTAAAGCCGAATATTATCGCTTGCAGCTTATGCTCTGTATTTGGAGGGACCAGCGTGGCGTGATTTACTACGAGCTTTTCAAGCCGAATGAATCGATTGTGGAGGAACTCTATCGAACTAAACCCATGCATTTGACCAGCACACTCAAGCAAAATCGGCCGGAAGAAAGGCACAACAAAGTGCTTTGCAGCATGACAACGCTCGGTCATCTGTTGCAAAGCCGGTCAAGACCTACTTGGAAACGGTGAAACGGAAGTCCCTCTCCACCCACCGATCGATGTCGCATATCCTAGCTGACCACCACATCCGCAGTTTTGAAGATACCAAAAAATGCGTCGATGGTAACATGACAAAGTAGTAGCTAGCGATGGATAGCACTCTAATTTCGCGTTTTCCATTTCGGGCTTCCGAAAGTATGCAGCCCTGCGCTGACAACCGTTTGACATAGCTGTAAAAATACATTCTAAAGTGTTAGTTGAATATCTGCCATTTTACAATATGGATCATTTTAGCATCGCACAACGTGTTAATTTTGTTAAATTATAGGTACTATAAAAATGATGAAAAACCGGTAAATGTTTTTCGAGCATTACGAACTGATTTTGGTCGTCATGGACGGCTATGTGAACACCCAAAATTTCCGTATATGGGGCTCAGAAAATCCACACGTGATTGTTGAGAGGCCATTGCATCCACCAAAAGTCAGTGTTTGGTGCGCATTATGGTCTGGTGGAATCATCGCCCCATATGTGCCGAAAAGTCATCGAAAATTACCTGTTCCGGATCAAGGTGTGCGAGGAAGCCCTAGGTGGACATTTGAATGATGTTGTATTTCACACATAATGGCATAAACCAAACTTAAATTTGAAATAAAAGTTTCATCGAAATTCGAATTCTAAATGTGTTTTATTTCAATTTACTTTCGGAAAGTCGGAAAACCCTATATTTGTAACCATCTGTAACCATCACTCTTAATTACAGGACCGTATAACAAACAATAAATAATGCTTCTGTCGCATTAAATGCACTACCAGATACCCTTTTCCTAAACTGTATACGACTTACAACTTCTTTCTTCGTACTTAGGATATGCAAAATAAACAATCTCCTTCAAGTTGAAGGTTTTGGTTTATACAAATTGAAGACGACATAATAACATATATTTCTTTTAAAAAAATTTATAGCAAAAACATGAGAGAATTGATAGCATCTCAAAGATATTTGGTAGATCTATATGAGAGCCAATTTAATTAATTTTTCAATATAAACCAAAAATGGAGGTAAATTTTACTCTAATTCTCGCTCGAACCTTGGATCTTTCCCGTGTTTGTATATTTTTACAAAATCAACATTAAATATCAATTCTCTACTTACCTACACGTGGTTTGCTACTTTGTACACATTGGATTGTCGCACATACATATCTCCGTCAGCTTCTAAAAGCAAAGAGACACTTTTTAAAATTTAAGATAACGGATCCGAAATTATTGAAGAATAAAAACATTGCTGGTATTCTCTAAAAAATTTTTTTTTTCTTTTGGCTGACCTAAAGTCTGACTATGTCCATCGTATGATTTTGGGTTCGTTGAATTCAAATTTGGAATCCAATTCATTCCTTTACTTCTGGTTTCCTACAAATTAAGCAATGTCCGTCTGCTCATAACAAATTTTATTCATTCTGTCTTGAAAGTCTGAGGCATATAAAGCTATAAAAAGATAATTTTTAACGCCTCGTTTAAAGCAACAAGAATATTTAACATGTAAAAAGTAAAAAAAAAACTGCAAAAACAAACGCTTTAATATTTACATAAATTAATTATTTTTATCATGACACATGATTCATGAACCGCATGTAATGACAGAAAGAGACTGAGTGACCAGTGAAATATGTCTTCCTTTCTCTTTCTATTTTATATTGCACATCCATACATCTATGTATCTCTTCGATCCGCTATACAAGTGCCATAAACTGTGCTTATTACTTTTTATGTATTTTACACAAATATTCACCCACACACACACACACTTTTATTCTGTGTTCATTTTACTGTTCCTACTTACATATGTATATGTAAGCGGATAGTTTGATAAGTAATCGGTCAAGAAAATTTTTTTTCGTAAGCTTTTAATCAAATAGAGTAACAATGATATTTTTTTCGATAATCTCGGTTATTTTATTGTTAAACTCTGTGAAAGAATGAGGAAAAATCAAAACGAACTGTGAAAGTCATCGGGAATTATATGAATTTTAATTTGATTTTTGGCTGTTATTGAAGATCCCAGTAAAGTAACACGATTGGAACTTTTTATTATTCAACTTTGACGTTTCCAAGGCTAAATCTGCATTAAGAGGAACGTTGAATCTGTGAACGATAAAGCGGCACGTGTCCAAAACACTATTACCAAAATACCATTTTTTGTCTCTTTTTACACTCAAGTACGGTGTACAACTGTACACACAAAGTAAAAACAGTACGCCATGCCTCCATGAAAAAGAGAAAAAGTTCTGGTCCTAATGAAATTACCAGAAAATGACTGCCAGCACTGTTCCGAACGAATAAATCCCGTTATATAAGAAGCCTATTCTCATATTAGCTATTATTTAACAAACTATCCTCGTAATTATTTAGTTTATATTTTCTTTGTTGTTTTTGCATTTCATTGTTTTGTATTTTCGTCAGTTCGTCACACTATTTTGCTTGTGACTATTTACGTGTGTGTGTGTGCGTGTGTGTGTGTTTGCGCGATGAGTTTTAAGTTTCGAGGCGAGTCTGAGTCTAAATTCGAGTTTGAGTATGCGTATACAAAATATATATTTTATATATGTATGCATGTGCATGTACATATGTATTGTAGCTGTCACCATTATTGCTGTTGTTGTTTTTGATGTTTTCATTTTTTGTTTTTTTTTTTTTTTTGTTGGTGACTGTCCCTAACCTACGACAACCAAATTCGCATTCGGCCAAGTTCAATGAACTTACATTTGGTTGAATAAACTTAAAGTGACGCCGACGCCGACGTCTGCGTCGACGTCGACATTAACGCAACCATTGACGCAAAAACAACAAAGGAACGAATGAATGTACAAACGAAAAATATTGAAGAAAGTGAGGGCGTACGAAATGTAGATAACTGTGTCTGCTCTGTACGTGTGTATGTGTGTGTGGGAATGTATGCGTGTAATTGAATGCGCAAATTTTCAGACATCTTCTTCGGACAATTCTTCATCTCTTCTTCTTCTTCTTCGGCGCATATTTAATTTTTATTTTTTCATATCTAATTTGATACCGAACATCAGCTTTCAACACTGTCGCCGTCTCCGCTGCGTCGTCATTTACTTATGCAGACACATGCGATATAATTTAAGTAGACAGATGATTATCGCATGCGATAAAAAATATACTAAAACCGAAAAAAATTTTGTATTTCGAAAAAAAAAAAAATGAAAAATTATAGAGCGCCAAAACAGGTGAAGATAAAATGAAAATACGATTATAAATGTCCAAGCTTTATCGTGTGTCAACAAAAATTGCACATAATAAAATTTAATAGTGCACGTTTGCACTTCAAATTTTCTTGGCTGTCTCAACGTTTTCATATTTTATAAATACCGAAAATTCTAAATTAAACATGGCAATGCCATTTTACTTTTGTGGAAATCAATTAATATCAGTTCAATGCTGTCGCCTTTGTGATCTCATGACAAGTCAGGCAGCAGTTTTAAAAGGCTTGCATTTTTATCAGAAACAAGGAAAAACGTTATGTCCGGTGGACCAGAAGCCTCAATACCCGTCACACAAATCTTTTAAGAGTTTATGTGTGATCATCAGTGGCTTTGATAGAACTTCGAGATGGGATGGGTGGTGATCAATGGTCTGGTCTGGTCCAGTTTAGACACAATATTATTATCAAATTTTAATCTAAAAATATATAGCAATAATTTTCTTGAAAATTTCGGACAATGATAGATAAGTTTGTTTAGGGCTATACGCTATAATGGCCCGATCCGTACCAAATCGGTGGTGTGTACATATAATGGTATTACATGTGTTTTTGCCCAATCTGAAGTGAATACATTCATAAATAATACCTTCTTTCATACAAAAATTTCGAAAATGGGCGTGGCACCTTGGTTTCAACATTGGATGACATTAGTACTAATTTGGAGTGAATACATGCATAAATAATACCTAAATTCGGAAATGGACGTAAAAATTCTGAATTCAACACAAAAACTACCTAGTACTGAGAAAAGCTTAAGTTTCGAGTTTTAGCTCAATATCTTTAAAACTGAGCGAATGAATAGCCGCGTAACAGACAGACGGACATGGCTAGATCGACTCGTCTCATCAAGCTGATCAAGAATATATATACTCTATGGAGTCTACGGCGTCTCCTTTAATGCGTTACAAACTTTCCGACAAACTGAATATATCCGTTTACACTATGTGTAACGGGTATAAAAACACTCAGAACATTTAGATATACATAAGTACTAATATCTTACCAAAACCATTTTGAGAAAAACGTGGTCACAATTTTAAAAAATCAGCTGCTGTTTCTAAAGAAAGAACCTTTCAGGTCAAGTTGCAGAGATGGTATTTTCAAGGATTGTAGTCCAAAATTCAAGCTTTTATTTAAGCATAAATTTCTAAGTTATTTCTTCGCTACATAATGTCAAACATAACAAAAAACCTAATTTTTAACATTTTGCGGATTCGTAATCAGCCAAAAAAGTCTGTCGAAACAGCTTTTAAAATTTGCCACACCAAAATCCGTGTTGCCCTATGTAATATGTGAACCTAAAATTTAACCGCGGTCCACTATTTTTGTAACATATTGCTCATCCGAACTTTTTTTTTTTGTATGACGTTGTTCTTGTTCAGATGATTGATTAGGTAATGAAATCCCGTTTCTAATGAGAACCGTTTCAACGCTGTCAGGCAATCAGAACTGAAGATCCAAAACTTGTAGACACTCATTTTTGCTTATACCGATTTCACACCGATTTCAAACCGATTTTTCTTATCGATTATTTTTATAAAAATGGACTTAAAAACATGGTTTTGAAACGTATGTCGAAATATACTTGAGTCTTATAAATAGAAATCCACCAAATACCCTCTACTAGACCATATTAAACATGGAAAAGTGGCAATAAATTGTGTTTGGCTGGTTGTTATTTAATGTAATCGTATTCGGAAATGGATTTTATATTCTAATAAACACAAAAAATAGGGTTTTCGATTTCATAAGAGAGTTAATTTGGTAAACAGATTTTTCAAATATAGCTGGTATACAACTTAGATTATAAAAGATTTCGGTATACTTTATCAAATCTATGAATATTGTGTTAAGGGCCTTTTGTAGTCGACTCAAACTCAGTCATACCATTTTTATACCCGTTACATATAGTGTAAACGGATATATTCAGTTTGTCCGAAAGCTTGCAACGCATTAAAGGAGGCAGCGGAGACCCCATAAAGTATATATATTATTGATCAGCTCGATGAGACGAATCGATTTAGCCATATCTGTCTGTTGCGATGCGTTTTAATCAGAATGTTTTGAAGATATTGTCATAAAATTTGAAACTTAAGCTTTTCTTGCTTCTAGGCAGTTTGTATGTCAGAATCAAGGTGCCACGCCCATTTTTAGTATAGCACCCATACAAACTTGCCGTCCATTTTCGAGTTTTTGTATGAAAATATGTATTATTTATGAATATATTCACGCAACGCCCATTTTAAGGTATAGCCTCATACAAATCTACCTCCCATTTTCGAATTTTTGTATGAAAACATTTATTTTTTCAGAATGATTCTAATTAAAATTTGGTAAAATTAATTTCAATGTCCGCCAAAGTGAACACTATCGATATGGTAAGGATCGGGCTAATATAACATAAAGCCTCCATACATGTGTAACGGGTATTTCAGATTCGGTTTCACCGAAGTTAACGTTTTTCCTTGTTTTTGTGTTTTTCGCTTGTTTTAGATTTACTTTTCAAATTCGTACAAAACCGGGTACGTTGACTTTTGAAAAAAAATTACCAAATCGAATTTACCAGCTGCTTGCAATATAATTCAATATTTTTTCTATTCCATACTTGCAGGCATTGCAATCCAATGCGATTGGCGATGATGTCGGGAACAATTCGACTGACTGACTTAAAATGAAATTTAATTTCGACGTGTAGATGAAGATGATGATGATGTGAATATGTCAGCCAGACAGACAGACAGACAGTCAGTCAGCAAGCAGAGTAACAACAACAACAACGAAAGCCATATCAAGAAGAAGAAGAAGCAAAAGATACATTAATAAAGCAAAAATTCATATATGTGAAATTTTTTATATGCAAAAAAAAAAAAAAAAAAAATAATAATAATGAAATAAAGAAGACATGGCAATCCAAAAGTATCGAAGCGTAGTCTACCATAAATCGACAGTCAGAGTGAAGAACATTCGAACGAATGAACCGCACGAATGCAATAGGCAAACGGACAGACAGACAGACGGACAGATAGACATTGCTCTGGCTGCCTGCCTGCCTGACTGTCAGAAATATAAACTAAATTCATATGTATTGTACTTTTGTACATATTTACACTATATAAGGGGATCTGATATGCATTCATTCACTCACTCGCTCATTCACTCAATCATTCAGTCAGTCAGTCAAAGTGGTTTAGCACTCGCAACGAAATATCATAAGAATGAACGCTGAGAAGTTTAAGGTTTTAAAAATAGCGCAAATATGAACCCAATAATCTAGAAGACATCTTGCATGCAATTCGCATGAACATCGCCAGAAACGCATGAAAGTCAAGAGCAAACGTAAATTGTGGTGAGATGCACTGCTGGAAGGGAGAACTGCGACTGAGGCTGAGTCTGAGAAATGAAGAACATTAATAAGTACTTGCGAATTGAGTATTCACATTCAAATTAAAGCTGAAAGCAATGAAAATGAAACATGAGCTCCCCCTATTCAACTTACTACTTATGTATTTCAGATGCGAATATTTTAAAGATGCGAATAAATGACGAACTTCATAGATTCACCAGTAACCACAAATCAATGCGTGAATAATTTAAATACAAATAATACTAAAAGATACTTTAATAAAAATGTATTTAACCCATTTTATAATTAATGCTACGCGGCAGTTATTTGGCTGCGTAAATATTTTAAAAGAATAAAAATTAGAACTACTTCCGAATTTATTAAAATATGCAAAGCGATAAGAATTATATCAGTGAAGGTCAATGTTTCAAATTTATGCGACATCGCCACTCGTACATTTTTAGCGGCTGGCTTTATCAGACATGGCGATTAGTGTTGGTAAAAAATCACTTTCGGTGATTTTTTCACAGTGAATTACAAATTGCAATGTCGCTTTGCCAGTCACTTGATTCGTCAAAATGTGCAATTCACTGAAAGCGAGGTCTATTGAAATGATTGAATGGTTAAAGCACATTGCTACATTGGCTTAAGACCCTGCGACTCAAAAATCACTCTTTTTGTTAACACTAATGGTGATGATTGTTTTTAATCTTATTGCAGACAAAAAGAATGACCTAAACATTAATAAACAGATTTTCGTACTAACTTAAGACCGGCCGAAACAAATGCGAGCTAATCTGAGAGCTTGAAAACTTTTTTAGTATTCCGTGAATCAAGCTTAGAAGCGTTACCTTTCTGTTATGACCCACTGGCTGTGTGGAACTTCTCCGAACTTTTCGAACGACTCTGGGCCACACATTGTGTGGATTTTATCATTTTGTTGGAAAGTTTGTAACGCATTAAAGGAAACCCCATAGACCCCATAAAGTATTTATATTCTTCATTACCTCGATGAGAATTAATAGCCATGTCAGTTTGTCTGTCTGTTGCGATGCGTTTTATACAGAAAGTCTTAAAGATATTGACCTGAAATTTTAAACTTAAGATTTTTTTAATCCTAGAGATTTGTATCAGAATAAATGTACCTTTTTAGGAATAGCTCCCATACAAAGGTACCGTCCATTTTGGAGTTTTTGTATAAAAACACTTATTATTTTAAAATGAATTTAATCCAATTTTGGTAAAATCACTACTTATGTCCAACCACGTTTACACTACCGATATAATAAAAATCGGGCTAATATAACATACAGCCTCTATACGAACTTGCCAAATCAATCGTGAAATTTTATCTAAGCCCTGGTGACAACAGAATCTATTAAAATTGTATGTGACGGGTATTTGAGTTTCGGTTCGACCGAAGTTAACGCCTTTCCTTGTTTTGCATTCATACAGCTTGATACAAAAATTTTTACTGACTTTCCAATAACACTAAAAGATATTATTTGTTGCAGGTTCGACGGATTGTTCCATATATTTCTAATAAATTGTATATTCATCTCTTATAATTGATGAAACCCCTTTTAAAACACACCTTATCAGAAAACTGGTAAATATTTTTGAACTCAAATTTGTATCGGATTCGTAATATTTTTCGGTCTTGTAGTTCGTACATATTGTATATGCTGCATAGTATTCTCATCTTTCCTCGGAATAGCATTTTCCGACTATAAACGCTATAGTTTTCCGGATTTTTCATTAAGTTTGAAATAATGGCAGTTTATTACAACATCAATTCGCCCCATTATTAGTCAATTTTAATGTATATTTTTGGATCTAAGTTACTCTTCATACTTTATTTCTTGAGGTATTCAAAGGGCTTAATTTGCATATTTAATACCACACATCTACTGCATTTATATTCCTTTTTTTAATGTTAACACATTTTTATTATACCCGCAACACATAGTTTGTCTGAAAGTTTGTAACGCATTAGAGGAGATATCGTAGACCCCATAAAGTATATATATTCTTGATCAGCTCGACGAGACGAATCGAAGCCATGTCCGTCTGTTCGTCTGTACATTTCTGCATGCATCTTTTTCGTTGAAGATATAAAGATATTAAGCTGAAATTTGAAACTTAAGCTTTTTTTTGGCAACGACTATGTTCGAGAATGAGAGTGCCACACCCACTTTTAGGTATAGCCCCCATACAAACTTACCGTTTTTTTCGTTTTTTTTTTTAAATACTAATTATTTATGAATGTATTCACTTCAAATTGGGTAAAAACACTTCTTCCAATGTTAAAACCAAGATGTCACGCCCATTTTTAGGTATAGCCCCCACAAAAACTTTCCGCCTATTTTCGAATTTTTGTATGAAAATGGATATTATTTATTCATGTATTTACTCTAAATGGGGTAAAAACACTTCCTATGTCTTTCAATGTCATGGTGCCACTCCCATTTTTAGGTGTGGCTTCCATACAAGCTTACCGCCCATTTTCGAGTTTTTTTATGAAAATAGGTAATCTATATGAGTTTAATCACACCAAATTGGGAAAAAACATATCTAATACCATCCTATTTGCACACCACTATTATAAGGATCGGCCCATTACAATATATAACATATAGCCCCCATATTGACTTACCTCCCAGTTTCCGAATATTTTAAAGAAAATGGTTGTTTATCTGTCTTGAGCTCAAAATTTGACATTATTATTGTGTCTAAACTTTGATTATATCGGACTATTGACTCCCACCCACTCTTCTCCTATTTGTACCTTAGCCACTGATAATAATAAATTAACTATTCCAAGATTCGTGTGACGGGTATATGCGCTTCGATTCCGCTGAAGTTAACGTTTTTCCTTGTTACTAGTTTATCCACTTGACTAGTAATAATGTTGACTTTGGTTCTTTAAAAATACAACTAAATCATTTTTATACCCTGTTCCCAAGGGCTAAAAGACTATCTTGGACACTATAAGAGATATTTAAAACTCTCCTGACACTCTTAAAAGTTTTTAGTTTTTGTATACAAATTTCTATGTTTTGTAATCTATGAACTCAAAATTTTGTGAGACTTATGCCTACAATATTAGAAATATACAAATTTACACAATTTTTTGAAGTTTTTTCTATGAAAATCCAATGCAATAAAGTATGGTACTAAGATAAAATTTAACTTTAGGTACATAAAGATTGGGTTCAGTGCATTTTGCAGACGAATAAACTCGTCTTCAGCGTTCCTCTTTTGTATTGGACGGTCGCTTACGGTGTCAGTTTAAAAATATGCTAAGCAAAATGAAAAAAAAAACCGTTTAAGACAAAAAAAAACATCGAATTAAAAATGTTTTGGAATAATTTGACTATGAAATAAAGATAATTTTAATTAATGCAGAAATATTGACGCTTTAAAAATGAAACTCAAAATTTAAATACTTCAGATGAAAGAAAATATTTCAAATTAAACAGAAAAACGTCCCCACCGATAAATGTCTGCTTTTATTAGGAAAAGATATTATCGTTTACTGATAAACCGCAAGTAAAAAAAAAAAATAAATACAACTTAAACGCTTATGCTAAGCGTCATGAATCATTAAAATCGACAGAAACACAAACAAATACCAAATCTCCGAATGAAACTAAAAATAAAATGTCGGCGAAAATTACGTATTCGCAACGTTAAATCTGGCAGACGAAAAATCAAAACTACAAATATCTACAAATGTACAACGTGAAGTGAACAGCATGCAACACGCCGTTGTTGCAACAATGTTGTTCTATTTTTTTTTCTCAGTTGAATTTTTGTTGTTGTTGTTTTTTTTTTTTGCGAGTTAGCACCATTGCATTCATATGCCCCAAAGGCATGCCAAATATATCCACACAAACATACACCAAATAAACTTTAACAACAACAGGCTTCCTCACAAAGTGCACTGCACATACAAACAATCTCAACATAAAACAGATACTTTTGTATCTTTTGCTTTTTTATGCAGTATACGCTTGTGTGCATTTATACTATAAGGGTACAAGTGTGTGTTTGTATGTGTGTGTGTGTGTGCTGCTGCCACACTTTTCGTAATTTTTTCCCAATGTCAATGCCAGTGAAATATTTTCGCTGCAAATGGAGGATACACTAACTACAGCGCCCCAATGCCACAGATACTCGTACAAAAAAAATAAAAACTACAAAAACAATAACAACACAAGCGAACAGAGGAAATGGCACGCGTTGGTTGCACATTTGATGCTGTCGAAAGCCAAAAATAACAACGAAAAATTCAAAGTGGAAAATCGAGTAAACGTGCACATTTTCGTTTTCATTTTCCATTGACTCTGTTTCTCTGGATACTTCGTTGTCTGTGTGTTTGTGTGTGTGTGTGTGTGTGTTTGTATCTATGAATGTGAATCAGTTAAGTTGCATTGTGTTGAATGCCACAAACTGGTGCGTAAAGATTACCTCAATATCTATGGCAAATGTGTTGCCTTGAGTGGGAATTGCAATTGGTTTTTGTTGCTGTTGCTGTTGTTGTAGGTCAACATTTGATTTTGTTCTTTTTTAATAGAAAAGAAATTGCATGCAACCTAATCGAAGGTCAATTATAGCACTTTACTCATTCTAAATAGGAACTATCCAAATAGATTAGTATAGATACATGTTGCAATGAAATCAAATCATTATGAATTTCCAGTTTTACCAAATTAAAAGACAAATTGTATCTTGAAATTTTGTGACATTTTTTATTTGAAGATAAATTTAATAAAGTTGGTGCCACCTTAAAAACTCTCATTAAAGTTATTTAGTTCAACAATTATGGTTTGATTTTCGCTTATATCAAACAAAGAAGGGAGGAGCAGGAATGATTGGATTAAAGATTTTGAGGTTTTGTCTATAGACCATTTAATGCAAACTTTTCGGTTACACGAAAAATGCTAACTTAAATGTTTACACGATATAATAATGTTATTACCAAAAATAGACGTCAAATACAACTTTAACAGGTCACGAACAAGATATTGACAGATAATAATGAACAAATTGTAACCGAATGGTGAAATGCGTTAGTAAATGCAGTTAAGGATTTTGGCAAACTTTTTTTTTAATACATTCAAATTTATTTTTCTTTTCTCAAATGATGTTCCTTTTGAAAGGCAAAACAATAAGCAGCTTAGAACTGATACTTTGAAATAAGCTGCATTTGTACTAAATTTGAAGACAGGTCTTAGTCCCCATACAAATCTACAGTCCATTTTCGAGTTTTTGTATGAAAACAGTTATTATTTATGAATGTATTTACTCCAAACTGAACAAATACACTTCTAATGTCAACAGCTCAAGTCACCATAAAATGTAGCTCTCATACAAACCCAAATCTAATTATGTATCAATTTTTATATATTATGTTATTTATTAAGCTGTGCTACTACGTTGTGCAATTTGAGTTCTTTGGGCTGGGGCTTAAAATACATACTAAAAAATACCACTTTTTTATATTACCCAAAATATTTTGGGGAAAGCTGTTTTTTATTTTTTGTTTATGTTTATTTTTTAATTTTTTTTTTTTTATTATTTATTTATGTTGAGCATTTCTGAAGAAACTTTAAACATAAAGTATTAGCTTTAAGTATAATAAGTTATGTTACTATTGGAGTATTTTGCCGCGTAGGTAGATCATCTGAGTGGAATCTCTTGAGGCGCCTTCTGCATGTGTAAATAGCGAGAGCCGAAGCCAATGGGTTAATGTGATCACGTAGACGATCGTTGTATCTGGAGCTGTGACGATTTATTTCATCAAAGACTGATGGCACATCTAAGTCGTTGCTAATGACCGTGTTATGAGCAAACCACGGAGCATTGCAGATACATCGTAGAGTCTTATTTTGTATTCTTTGTACACGCTCAATATGGGTTTTCGAGGCAGTGCCCCACAGTTGTATCCCATATCTCCACGATGGCATAATAACCATTTTATAGATAAGTAACTTATTGCTAAGCCGTAGTTTACTGGCTAGACGTAAAAGCCAGTTCAGTTTTTTCAGTTTCGCTCGACAAGTTCCAGTTATCATAGATATGTGGTTGCGTCAAGTTAGCCGGTAATCTATGTTAATACCATTCCCAAATATTTGACGAAGTTAACTTGAGAGATATTTACATTGTTGAGTGTGATTGCAGGGCAAAAGCCTCTTTTCAGCGTGAACGTGCAGTGTGCAGATTTTGAGCTGTTTATTTTAATGTTCCAACGATTAGCCCAATTAAGAAAAAGGTCCAAAAACTCTTGAAGGTGTTCTGAAGCTTCAACAGGGCAACTTGAGTTCGCCATAATTACCGTATCGTCAGCGTATGTAGCCAGCAACATGTGATCGCCCACCGGTTTAGGCATGTCTGCAGTATATGGAGAGTAAAGAGTTGGGCTCAGTACACTACCTTAAGGTATTCCAGCACGTATTGGCCATATCGTCGAGTTAACATCCTTTATAGCTACCTGGAAACACCGACCGGATAAGAAAGACTTTAGGACGAGAAAATGAGCTGTAGGTAAGTACGTCCTGATTTTTTGCAACAATCGCTCATGCCACACACGGTCAAACGCCTGCTACACGTCCAAGAAAACAGCGAAGCTCTAACGCTTCTCTTCATAAGCGTCTAGGATGTAATGTACAACTCTATGGACTTGTTCTGGAGTGCCATGTTGGTGCCTGAAACCAAACTGGAATGCAGGAATAATACTTTGCTCATTTAATATAACGAGAATTCTCTCTAAAAATATTCTTTCAAATATTTTTGAAAATGTAGGCAGTAAACTTATAGGTCTGTATGAATTAACTTGATCTTCAGGCTTGCCCGACTTTAGTAACATTGTTATTATGGCATATTTCCATTGGGATGGAAAATGACCAATTCTCAGTATTTAATGCCATACTGAGAATTGGTCATTACTAGGAAAAAGTATTCCTTGTAATGGCAATGCCTTGATAATCCTACTGTCAACGCCGTCGTAACCTGGAGATTTCCGCGGGTTTAGCGCCTTAATTGGCTGGTTAACTTCTTTGATTGTGACATGTCTTATACTTTCAGTGTGTGGGCAGGGAAGTGATAGCTGTTCCAATGTGGAGCATACATCTGAATGTAAAGCCAAATCTAATGGTTTGAAACTATTTTCCAGATCATCTGCAAATGTTTCGGCCTTCTCCTCCACAGAACGGCACCACTGACCGTTTTGCATTCTGAGCGCAGTGTTACGCAATGGCTGTCTCTTTATTTTGCTTGTGAATCTCCACATGTTATAACCGTATGGCTTGTCTGGGTCTGCATTGCGGAGCATATTATCGAAAAAAGTCGCTTTTAGCTTCGAACAACACTTTTCGCAAAACAGCTGCAGCCCTTTTCCAAGCTCTCTTATCCAGTTCATCTCGGGTTCGCATATAAACATTTTTGTATGGGAAAATCAGAAAATGGACTTCTTAAATGAACCGAATCTGCATTAGGCAGTGTTTTAGTGGAATTTCAATTTACTTGCATTGTTTACTTTCAAATTTAACCGGTTTGGGTCTCATCGGTTGAACGGTTTCAACGTAAATAGCGGACATAGAAACAATTTTACTATATTATATATATAGAAGATATGGTAGTCCCTATGCAAAGTCACTCCAAATATAACATTTTTTCTTCTTTTTTCAATATTTAATACCAAAAATGTACTAACAATTAATAAATGTTTGGCGCTTTTGCCATGCACAACAGCGACTGTACACTTCGTAAAGGTCAAATCCAGGCTAAGAAACACGATGAGAGAGGAACGGCTTTCCTGACAATGCTTTATGAGCGTGAATTGAAATTTTGTTTATAAAAACCGTGACTTGATTGAAAAACAAAAAAAAATAAATTCTCAAAAAATCCGAGGCGTTGACTGTTGTTGTAAAATAATAAAAAAAAATCTTTTGAAAATGTTAATAAAAAGAACCAGCTTCCTTTTTTAGTAGCTTTTTTTAATAAATTTCTATCTCCCTATATTTCATTCTGGCTATGTCTTTAGGCAAAACCAATTTTTTACACACTGTACCCAAGGGGTAAAAGGGTATATTAAGTTTGTGCAAATGTATGTATGTAATAGGCAGAAGGAGGCATGGTAGATCCTATAAAGTGTATATATTCTTGATCAGCATTGAAAGGTGATTTGAACTAGCTATGTCCGTCTGTCCAATAATCCGCCTGTCAAGCTGTCTGCCATGTGACAACAATTACCTCGGAGACTATAAGATATAAGACCACCATATTTGAAACTTAGACTCTCCTGAGTCGTCAAGTGGTTGCTGGCATTCTAAGGGATAGTTTTGGGTTTCTGCATAAAAACTTCTTTGTTCTTTATTCTGGGAACTTAAAATTTATAATGTTCCCAATGATATATCCCCATGTGAGTATAGTTTTAAATATATAGTTGTCCCCATATAAATTTACCCCATTTTTGTGTTTTTTTTTATGAAAATGCAATACAACGTAGTATTGCACTAAGATAAGACTTATAGTATTAAGGTACAAAAAGATTGAGTACAGAATGACTTGCAGTCGAGCATACTCGACTTCAGCGTTTTTCTTGCTTAATATATCTTTATACACAAGGTAATTCATTGATGCTCTTTCAGAATATGCTTATACGTATGTTCTACAATTCAATTCATTTTGAAAAATAAAACAAATCAATTCCAGATGTAGCTGTTCTACATTTTGATAAAGTTCGAAAATGTTTGAATCGTTTTTATTTCGATTCAAAAACATTAAAAATATCTGTGCTATGAGCATAACTATCAAGACAGACAGGCAGCAGTAACATTTTATTTCAAATAAGTAATTATTATAATTTTCTTGAAAAAAATCGAGAAGTGGGCATTGAGTTTAGATGGAAACTGTGTTCTATACTGAATCGATCCTGATCAAAATAAACATGGTAAGTATTGTCAAAAAAGGGACATGGTGTCTTGACTTTTCGTCATTCCCATATATAATTAGGGACCCACGGGATAATAGTTAAAATAACGTGGAAAAGAAGAAATTATTTAAAATTTTAAATTGTCATTGAATTATAAATCTCTCCAATCAGAAGATAGAACGCTTATTTTCCTAGAACCATTGACCAATGAGAATGGAACGTGCATTAAGTTGTCATATTTGAAAGCTGTCATTTTTATTATTTAGTTTTTTTTTTGCTTTGTTTTTTGTAAAACAATACAAAATTTGCAATTTATTGTATTTATATACAATGTATTATAAATACGATAGATATAAAATATCCATTTATAAAAATCTTATTACTTATTAAAAAGAATATTTCCCCGAAGGGAACACCAATGAAATCGACAATCGGCTCGGCGGTGGTTAAACTCAAAGGAACATGTCACAATTGTCAACATGCATAATAGACTAGAAAATCACAAACGAAAAATAAAAAAAAATAAAGACAGAATTAAAAAGTGTTCCTTTTCCCCATTATATTCCCCATATACGAGTACAGAGTGTATACTGTGTATCACTACCACATATGAATGAGGTTAATGTACTTGGCCAAAAAGCATAAAACGAATTGCTAAAAAATGCTTAAAAAGTGTTTGGGAAATAAAAAAGCTAAAAAAGTTTGCCACTCCAGACCAGACTCAAAGGCAGACACACCGACAGACAGGCAAATACATATGTATATGTTTCAATTCTATATGCAAGTCAAAACCACGACGCACAGTGTTTCGAGTTTTATGAAAAGCTTGCAAAATATGATCCGAAGTCACGTGCTCCACAAGTAAGTTAACTATTGACATCCGGATTTCATGGTTAGATTCTGGTAGATAAGTTTTTCATTTAAATTAAAATTATTTTGAAAATTAACGCAGTTAATTACTTTGGATAATATTAAAAGAGATATTTTGCCCCACTGAAAGACTGCGTTGCAGTAACCATATCCGTGTGTCTGTCTGTTAAATTTAATGATAGAAAGAAGTGACTATGGGACCCTTCAGTTTCCCTACAAGTAGCGCATGATGCGTCTTTTTTGATATCACCAAATCTCGTGTATAGGACATGCGGTATAAGCTGGTAGAGCGTAAAGAAAACCAGCCCGCGCAGTTCAGGAAAGAGTGTAGTTTAAGTTATCTTTGCGAGTGGAACTGCCATTGTCCGAGAAACCGCATTTTGTGTGACCTAAGTGCGGGGCAAATGCACAGCAAGGGTTCTAACATTTTTGTTTTATCTTCTTTGCAGCTTCTTCAATATCTATTTAACGGGTTTCCTAGTCCGGACGCTTGCTCCCCAATGGATCAATGGCCAGATAGAGTTACTGTTACACGAGCGATGTCTTTACACGAGTCCTGCAGTAATTTATTTGAACGCTTTACTTCTAACCTTGGCCAAATCAATCTAGCTTTCCTACGGCAATTTAGGTTTATTAAATTGTTTGTGGCCGAAAGAGTTACTTACTGACTCCTCCCCGGGCCAGAATTTTAGCGTGTTCATTGCCGGTAACGTCGGTATGCCCGTTAATGGTGTAATGAAGTTGTAACGAACGGCTGCATTCAGCCGGTCTTTACAGTCTCTTACCAACTTAGTTAAAATTAATACTAGTCTATTAATTTCGGTATACTCGTAGGGACATATGTAAAGAGCCGAAGCAGTACATAAATAGGGTTTTCTAGGGTTAAAAATAAAAAAATAAAAATATAAAAAAAAAAAAAAAAATATATAAAATAAAGGAAAAAAAAAAAAAAAAAAATTTTTTTTTTTTTTGATTTGACTGAAATCCGTTTAAATCAATTTTTAAAGTTCATGTCCCACAACTACGGACAGATCATCCTCAAATCAAGAAAAAATGTTATTTGGCCCAAAACAAATTAAGTACAAATTTTGAGAAATTTAATAGTCGCTTATTTAATCTATGTGTGAGTTTATATCTGTCTTTCTTAAGATACTAATGTGGGTATTTTACAAAGGGAATTTGTTTCTAAAATAGAAAAATCTTTATTTATTCTTGTAAATCAATTTCATCCACTTTAAAGAAATCCCCAACCGATAAAATACATTTATGCTAACGTTTTTTCCAATCCTCGAAACATACCAAATAGTCCCTTTCCGGTATAGCCATCAGCACCTACTTCGATTCAGCTTTTATCTCCTCAATGGTCTCGAAACGGGTTCCCCGGAGTAGCTCTCTTGTGTTTTGGGAATAGCCAGAAGTCACACGGAGCCATATCAGGCGAATTCGGTAGTTGCGGAACGATATTGGTTGCATTTTTGGAGAAAAAAATCCACGAAGAATCGACGCTGTTTTTCAAGAAAATTCACAATTTTTGGTACCTATCGAGACTTGACACGTTTGAGGCCCAAACACTTTCAAAATGGTATTAATTGATCCTATCGATACGCCAGTTTCATCAGCAATGGCTCTTATAGTTAATCGACGGTGTGCAAGCACTAATTCTTTTACTTTTTGGATGTGAGCATCGTCCGTTGAGGTCGATGGTCGACCAGGGCGCTCTTCGTCTTTAAGACGTTCTCAACCTTCTTTGAAAAATTTGTACCAATCATATATTGTTGATTTTTGGTAGAGCTCGGTCCCCGTAAGCCTTCTTCAATAATTTTATTCCATTTTTTCCATTCAGAAAACAAGATTTGATGACACTTCTCTGCTCAATTAAATCAGACATTGTAAAAATCAAAATCGTTTGGTAAACACAAGCGTAAATATATTACTGATGACATTGACTTGAAATTTGGCCCAGATGTTATTAACAGTCCTGCCAAGTCAAGAAAAAAAGAATAAGCCCAAAATGCGAAGTATTGAAATTTCTCCTTACTTTTGCCCGTCTGTCTGATTAGCTTTTCTCCAATAGTACCAATGCATTCAATAATATTAACTTTTTTTTGGTCCAACTTAAATAGAAAAGACTATAGGCCCGTTATGGTTATTTTAGATTCAAAACTACTGAATCGAATTCAATAAATTTTGTTGATGTTATTTTTTTTTGGTCCAACCTTAAAAAGATAAGATATACATCGTTTTTTAAGTAGAATGGATAATAAGTTCACAGAATATTTTCAAAACAACTAACCGATTTAATGAAATTGTATATGTGTATTTTTAGGCAAAAGATATATATACAGCTTTTTTAAACTAACGGAATTCAACTCTGTGTAACATACATGTTAATTTTTTTTTTTTTTTTTTAGTTGAAATCCGTCCTTTAAAACAATGAACCAATGGTAAATAATTAATATTGACTTTAACGTAGGCGGCGAGTGACAGCACTGTTGTCCAACAGGTTTATGGCAAGGGGTTGGTGTGCCTATCCAGTCTCTCCAGGTGTCCAAATGGGCTTTAGTATGACCATATAAATAAGAAGCTTGACTCGTAGCCTCAGAGTGGAACTTTTCCCAGGAGTCACTATTATTGACAATATGAATATTATGTAGCGAAAAAAATATGATTAATTGAAAAATGGGGCGAATTGGAAAAGCTGTTTGGCCCCATGTAACAAAAATTTTACAAAACAACTTTTGCGACACTAGCACGGCCGGGCTTCGCTATATATTTTTGTATAAAATGATTAAATATAATCACAAGACAAGACTTAGTAAAATTTTGACTAGGGGCTGATTGGAGGCTTTAAATCCGAATCATCTTGGAGAGATATAACGCGTATTAAAATAGGGCTTACTATATTTGAAATCATTTTTGTTTTACAGTTAAAATTTTTTACGGAATAAGTAAGCACTGAATCTTGATTTCGGAAATTTTAGCTCTAGGGCTCAATGGAAGGCTTTGGTGTGAGACACTTTTGGGTTCAATGTTTCGCTTGGCGACTATATTGGGTGGACAGACGATGGACTTGGTAACATCGACTCTTCTCTCACTATATACAAAGAATATATTTAGATTACACGAAAAGTTCGTAAGGGGCCCTTACCTTAAGTTGGGCGTGGCATCTTACTTTTGACATTGGAGGACATTAGATATGTTTTTGCCCCATTTGGAGTGAATACATAAAAAAACAATAGCTATTTTCATAAATAAAAACGAAAAAAAAACGGTTAGTTTGTATGGGGGCTATACCTAAAAATGGGCATGGCACTTTGATTGGACTACTTAAACTGCTTAGGACTGAGAAGAGTTGAATGAAACGCATAGATAGAGACGGATCAGACAGACGGACATGGCTAGATCGTCTCGTCGTACTGATCAAGAATATATATATATATACTTTATAGGTTCTACGATGTCTCCTTTAACGCGTAACAAACTTTCTGGCAGGTATAAAAACAAACGCTAACAAAACCGCGGGTACAAGCTTTACAAAAAATGCGAGGTACCAGTACCATCAAATTGAACAAATCAGAGACCCCAAGGTCTTTATCAAACCTTCTCTTGGTGTCCCAAGTGCTCAATAGTTTTATAGAAGCAGACGTTTATTTAAAGTTACTAGGCAGGAGTTTCAAATACCTCTGACCTACCAAATCGACACAGTTTCTAATCAATAAAGATGCATATACATATATTACCCAGACTTAAGAACCGTAAATTGTCATTGTCAGACCACTGTGCCAATACAAATTTTATTTGTGGATGAGAGGGTGAGTGGGCGTTTGTCACGATGACAAGTTGCAACAATGACGCCAACATCAACGATGAAGGAAAGCAATACTGATGACGACGACGATGACGAACAAAGCGGCTTCTGTCGCTGCTTTTGCAACAGCCACTTGACACTTCCCGTCGCATGAATGAAGCAAATTTTTGGAGTTGGAGTTTGGTAATCATGCGAAAAAAAAAAAAATTTATATTATAAAATGATGTAGAAAAAATTGTATGCAATTCGTACAATCCGTTGACAGACAGACAGACAACATTAGGGAATGTAAAACGTTTTAAAAGTGCACGTACAAAGTGAGATACATACATACATATGCGATACATATATATGTAATATTTTAGGAAGCATACATTCGGCAATTGAGTCGGATCTAAAGAGGCCACAAAGGAATCGGCTACTGAATAGCCAAGTCATTAGCATACTTAAGCACCAAGGAAGCCGTCAAAACCATAGCAAAAACAAATACGAATGCGTCACCTACGTCACGGCACGCTGGAGTGAAGATGGAATTCAGATTTAAAACAAAACAAACAAATCTCACAGATTCCGCTGAGAATTAAAAACATTTCAGTTTTGGTAGCATTGAGCATAAACAGGACTCTGGACTCCTAACATTAGGTAGGCATGAAGTTTTTTTTTTTTTTTTTTTCAGAATTGGCGTCGGTTATGAATGAACGATTTTTGTTAAAACTGCAGCGTCTGCGTATTAGGCATGAACTGCGATTTGCAGACATGGATCAGTCAGTGCCTACGATTATGAGAATATCGAAAACGAAACATGTAAACACACACAAAATAATTAGCACTTTTAAGAAGTCAACCACAAAAAAAAAAAAATAATAATAATAAAACAAAATGCATTTCTGTTAAGAGTTAAACGCATTTTCAAGTGTTGATAATGCTTGAAATAGGTTCGTATTGGTCTCTCCTTGAAGTCGGTGCTTGAACTTTTCTGATGTTTGCTTTTTCGTACAAATTTGCTGCAAACGAAAAGCAAAAAGTACACCATTCACTCACCTCGTCTAGATTGACTACCTACCTACCTGCCTGCCTACCTGACTGCTTCCCTGGCTAGATCACAAGGTAAACAAAATATTTTAGCCCGCATTCTAAGTATTCGCGTTTATAAAAAAAAAAATGGCACTCAAAGTAAAAAATTTCCTTTCCAGTAATATTCGTTTCAATGATAAGAAAGTTGACTTAGCGAAAAATAAAATGCCATAAAAAAGTTCTTATTCTGTTTACGCACATTCCGTCGTCGTCGTCGTCGTCATCGTCATCGTCGTCGGTTTTGTTGTTCCACAATTTAAAGATAAACATTTATTTTTTACTTTTTCATTTTGCAAAAATAATCACTAAATATAAAAAATTAAAAAAAAAAATATTATACTTAAGTAAGATTTAACATTAGTTTATACCCTGAAATTAAAGTAATGTAATAGAGGCTGACCTCAACAATGGGTCCTTATCTGAACATGGGTTGCTATAAGAAATGTTTTTAACAAATATAAAGATAATTTTTTTAAAAAAAACCCCTTTTTCATATAAAAACTCAAAAGTTTGTATGAGGGCTTATCCTCAAAAATGGGCTTGGAACCTAACATGTAAACTGCTTAGGGCTGAGAAAAGCTTTATTTTCGAATTTCAGGTCAATATCTTCAAAATTAAGCGAAAGAAACAAATAATACAGACAGGCAGACAGAAGGACAAGGCTAGAACGTCGAATCGAACTGATCAAGTATACTATATACACAAACTGTCAAACTGGGGATCTATAGATTTTTGGGGTCGCTGTTTACAATTCTGACCTTTTGTTTATATGCGAAATTTATATAGCCGTATCCTATATGGCGGAAGAATTGTAAAACATTATTCAATACTTTTATATGTTAGTATATGATAGGTTATTAAAGGGCTAGTTATGAATCTTACATTTATTTTACAATATTAAAAAGAAAAATTTATTATGGAGGCAAAGGAGTTTTCGAAAGTCTAATACAAAATTATACCTCTTTTTTTGTACCTCGAAAGATGAATTTTTTTACTAATTGGAATTTGTTGGTTATGATGGTAGAAACAATTTTTGAAAAAAATATTCAGTAGAAACATAGGTCTGCTAGAGAAAAAACCGTTATATCAAAAATATGTATATAACTAGCCTTGCTCGATGAACCATATTTTTTTCACTCCTATATATACCTATGTATATGCCAGGTAATTCACTGTATTTTGTGAATTTTGCGTTTTTTTTTTTAATTAACTTGGGTCCAAACTGAATAGACTGAGTTTCATTCCTTTAGCTTAAATACTTGCCTACGCTAACCCATAAAGATTTATAAGAAGCATTTGTATCATATTTGAAGCCATTAGGTTTTTAAATATTTTTTTCTTGTAAGAAATTTACAAAATGTTGTATGTTTAATGAGGGCTAAACCTAAAGGTGGGAGTGAGCACAATATCTTCAAAACTGAGCCAATAAATCGCGCAGCATCAAACAAACAGACAGACGGATCGACAGACAGACGGATCGACAGACAGACGGACAGACGGACAGCGCTAGATCGACTCTTTTCGACTATGTACTTTATGGGATCTACGTCGTCTCCTTTAGTTCTGACAAACTGTAAACTATACAAACCTGTTGCCACACTGTGTGACAAATTAAAGTATTGACATGGATTCTTACTACAAGCTCAAAACTTACACCGAGCCCGGTTTTCAATGCGAACAAGAAGTTCGAGTTAAGTCTACGGTAAAGTGAAAAAATGTCATTGAGTTTACAACAAAAAGTGACAGGAAATTCAAAAAAAGTAAAAACCTGATCAAAATATTTATGTGTCTCTGAATGCTCCATATCGTCCATATTCAATAAAGTTCGACGTTGGCACCAAATATGGAACAACCGGAAAGCTTTTTAATAGTCATTGCTTGAATGTCTGTCAGGCAGAAAGTCCGCCTGCGGTAGCGATGTGATTTACTCGCAAAGTTTTAAAGATATTGATCTAAACGTAAAAAACTTAGGCAATGACTACATCATTTATCGGAACCAGGGTTCCACACCTACTTTTAGGTATAGCTCCCATAGAATGTTTTCACCCCAAATTGAATAAAACCACTTCTAACGTCAATAGCGTAGATATAATAACTGAAGGGGCAGGGTTTTTTACACTTTACTGGAGTTCTTCTAAAAAGCATATTTGTCAAAAAAGTTTATGATAAAAACACAGATATAGTAAAAATTGTCTGTAAAAATCAGAAAGAAGTTCAATTTGTATAGGGACTACATATATGCTATAGCAGCCCGATCCTGATCAAATCGATAGTGTATACCTAGGTTAACAATTAAAATTATTTTCACTGTGTATAGAAAAATTCACTAAAAAACGTATATTTTTTTAGTAAATGTTGCTTTAAAATACTAAAACGCGGACTAGTTTCAAATCCCTCGTGCACTGATTCTGAAAAAAATTGTCAACAAAAGTTCATAGAACTATCGTTGTTCTAAGCCAAAATACGCCCAAATACACCAAATACATTAAGCATTGATCCAAAACCTCTAAAATATTTAAATCCATATAACAAAATTTGTAAGTCAAAACATTCCCAGTACAATCAAGCTAAAAAACTCCAAACTCCCGAAACTATTGCACCATAGAAATGTACAATGATAAAATTGAAAAAGGGTTTCATTTTGAAATGTAGGGTATTACACTTCAAAAGAAAATATAATCCAAAATCAACAAAACACAAGAAAATCACACGCAACGAAAACGAAATTATCAAGACTTCCCGAGAAATCCGAACTATTCATTGTACTAGTATGTAGTATGTAGTATTTTATATGTAATCAAAATATTTTTAAAAAAAAACAACAATTAAAATGCAATAAAGTTTAATGCACTGCGATGAGGCAGTAAATCATTGCTTATGTATATTGTTATAAGCAACTCGAATGGGTGGAGTGGACTGACTTTTGTCTGTGTAAATACAATACACACAAATAATATTTAATAATACATTTTAAAAATAAAATTTTTACTGATTGCAACAAAAGAGAGATTACAGCAAAGACGGCACGGCACGCCCGCCAGCAAATATAGGCATTGGCCTACCCCAACCGATTATGACTTGAGCCTAATGGGAGATCGTAGCGGGGAAATAGTGATTAGAAACACTTGACTTTGTGTATGGAAATTTTTTTTATGTCAATTCAACGGAAATTTAGTAATTCATTCGTAAGAAATTACAAATATAAATTCTTTAGAGTCGTAAACTCAACAATGTTAATTTCAAAAGTTACTAGGCATTTTTCTGGAATTACCTTTTGTACAATCTTTATCTTTTAGAAGAGGAGCTACATAAGTAAGTATGTATAAAGTGGTGATTTTGATGTGAATGACAAAGAACATCCAGGTCAGCCGAAAAAGGTTGTGGATGAAGAATTAGAGACATTGCTCGATAAAGAGCCGTGTCAAACGCAACAAGAAGTTTCAGAAGGGAGTGGATCAAGCAATCATTTCCAGGCGTTTTAATGATTTGGGAATGATTCAAAAGCAGGTAATTGGGTGCCGTATGAGTGAATTTTTCACCGGGCAACTTGTTGCTTGAATGGCAGAAAAGAAAGGGTGTTCTTGCATCCAATTGTAACTGGCGATGAATAGTGAGTTCATTACGATAACCCCAAACACAAAATGTCATAGGATTTGCTCTGTATTTGGTAGGCCCAACGTGACGTTGTCTTCTACGATCTTTTCAAACCGAATGAAATGATTACGGGGAAACTCTATCAGACTCAACTTATGCGTTGGAGCCACGCACAAAATCGAAAACGGCCGGAATACGAAGAAAGGTACGACAAAGTGATTTTGCAGCATGACGGCCACCTGTTGCAAAACCAGCCAATACCTACTTTTAAACGCTGAAATGGGAAGTCTTACCCGACCCGCCGTATTCGCCAGACATCGCTCCTTCCAATTAAAACTCTTTCAGTCGATGAGTCATGGCCTAGCCGAGCAGGAGTTTACTAATTATAAAGATAGCCAAAAGTGGGTCGATTCATAGATTGCCTCAAAAGACGTGTCGTTCTTCCGACATGTTATCCACAATTTATCAAAAAGATGAGAGAAAGTTGCAGCTAGCGATAGACAATACTTTAAATAAAATATTTGTAACAGTTTTTGCACAATAAATTCGTAAAATTATAAAAAAAAAACGGTCATCATCAATTCAAGGTCCCAATATATACGTAAAAGTCTTTAAGTTTTCATATAAGCCCTCTTACATTTAGATAGTGTAGTTTTTTGATAGCTTACGAAGTAACTCCACAGTGACATGTCTTCATGGCAAGTATACGACGCCCACCTTAAAAGACACAATATTGTTTTGGAACTAACGCACACCGTCAACTTTTTTCTCTGCGGTCAAGTACTGCACCGGTAATACCAGCATATTTAGTATACGATGCATTAATGTGCCTGAGATAAGTAATAACAAGGAAAAACGTTAACTTCGGTGGAACCGAAGCTGAAATACCCGTGACATGGGTGTGGCGTCTTGGTTTTGACCCTGGATGACTAAAAGAAATGTTTTTACCCAATTGGGAGCGAGTACATTCATGAATAAATACTATTTTTAAACAAACAAGAAAAAAAGTTAACTTCGGTTGGACCGAAGTTTATACTATATACCTGTTACACGTCATTTGACGTTGATAGACCTTCGTGTGCAGCATTTGTATTAAATTTTATTTTAAAATTCTAAACAAATTAAATATATTCATAAAAATTTAGAAATTCGTGGTCCGATTTGGACCAATTTTAAACTGAAGATTTGGCATGGTATAAGAAACATTTTAACCATATTTGAAGCCATTCGCTTTATAAATAAATTTTTTTCATATAAGAACTAGAAAAAATGTTGTACTTTTGTATGGAAGCTATACCTAAAAGTGGGCGTGGCTTTTTAAAAAAAAAGACTAGAAAAGCTTAAGTTTAAAATTTCAGCCCAATATCTTTAAAACTAAGCGAATAAATCGCGCAGCAACAAACAGACAGACGGAAAGACAGACGGACATGGCTAAATCGATTCGTCTCGTCGAGGTGATCAAGAATATATATACTTAATATTGACGATGTCTTCTTCAATGCGTTTCAAACTTTCAGACAAACTGAATATACCTGTTTACACTAGTGTAACAGGTATAATAAACATGAATTGCCTCTTTGAGCCTTCTTATAACATACTGGAGCTGTTGTCGAGTAGGTTGATGGCGAGGGTGTTGGTATACCCAAGGTACCCCTGAGTTCCTCGTGTATCTCTCTTTGTTCGTGTGGAACACGTGAGCGTTTGACATAATCCTCAGCGCCTTGTTTTGAAATATTTGAATAATAGAACAGTTACTCCTGCTAGCAGTACCCCAAATTGGGATACCGTAGGTCCATACCGGCTTTATAATTGCTTTATAGACTAAATAAGCGTTAAATTTGTATGGGGCTTAAATTAAATCTTGGAGTACTATATACTATATATGGCTTATAAAATTATTGTCCGATTTGAGCTAAATTGTTTTTATACCCGCCACACATACTTAGTGCAAACGGGTATATTCAGTTTGTCTGATCGTTTGTAATGCATTGAAGAAGACATCGAAAGACCAAATAAAGTATATATATTCTTAATCAGCACCACGAGACGAGTCGAACTTGCCATGTTCGTCTGTCTGTATATTTCTACGCAATTCATTCAGTTAAAAATGCTGACTTACATACTAGCATACCTGGAATACTTGACTAGTTTTTTGTTTGTTTTGATATTGGTCTTGGATTTGGAGTGAGAAGGTTGTTACATGGTAGATTTTCTTCGGCTTGGGACTTATATATCTATAGACTTTGCGTTCACTGAATCTCAAGCTTGGTGCCACTTTTCATTTTGGAAGGATGGGAGGAGTTGAAATTTAAAAACTAGTAAAACTATATATTTGTTTGTTTTTATATTGGATTTGGATTAATTGACTCGTATAACATAAAAATATGCCATTTTCCAAAATTTAAAAATGAGGATTTAATATGGCGAACCCAAAATTGCGGATATTTTAGAGATGAGAATTGGGATTTTTGTGGTCGCTAAATTTAAATGTAATGTCAAATTCTAAAAATAAAAAATGCCGGATTCAATATGTCGAACAAATTTATAAAACAAATTCATATAGAAAGTCTTTTAATTATGTCATTTTTGAAGCTGTGGAAAAAACCTCGTGATAAACGGGAACTTAAAGTTCCTATAAATTTTCATACAAAGTTTAGTTTCATTGCATCAAGCTGACCACGCGATGTATTATGTGGTAAACGAAATTTTGAATCTCTAAATTAGACACATTTGAATATTTGAACTTAATGTCAACATTTCATATAAAATTTATCTCAAATTAAATTTCAATATTTTTTTTTTATAATACTTCTCAACAATTTTTAACTGAAAAAGCCTTTTGGCAACTCTACATCTAAAACAACCCTACATCGTAACGGCGAAAAAACTGACGGTAAGTTACAAAATCGCAAATCATCGAGCAGACGTCAAAATCATTTAATTAAAAACGTACGAAAAAGAATGGCTGCAACACCAGCTCCTAGCAACGAACGCACTGTGGCTTTGACCAACTATCGCCAGAAGCTATTGGAGCATCGTGAAATCGAAGGACGTCTCAAAGCTTTGCGCGAGAAGCATAAGGAGCAATCAAAGATTTATGAAAAATCCGAAGAAAGCCTTAAAGCCCTACAAAGCGTAGGACAGATGCTAGGTGAGATACTTAAACAATTATCCGATGACCATTTCATTGTGAAGGCTTCGAATGGACCACGTTACGTGGTTGGCTGCCGTCGTCAGATAAATAAAGCCAATTTGAAGCCGACTACACGCGTCGCTCTCGATGTGACTACGCTGACAATTATGCGTTATTTGCCGCGTGAAATAGATCCACTGGTGTACAATATGTCGCATGAGAATCCCGGCAATGTGGACTATGCGCAGATTGGTGGACTGTCAGAGCAGATACGTGAATTGCGTGAGGTCATCGAGTTGCCATTGATAAATCCGGAATTATTTTTACGCGTTGGCATACAACCGCCTAAGGGTTGTCTACTCTACGGCCCGCCGGGCACTGGTAAGACGCTGCTGGCACGCGCTATTGCCTCGCAGATGGATGCCAATTTTCTCAAGGTGGTTTCGTCGGCTATCGTGGACAAGTACATTGGTGAAAGTGCCCGCATGATACGTGAGATGTTCAATTATGCACGTGACCATCAACCGTGCATCATCTTCATGGATGAGATTGATGCCATTGGTGGACGTCGGTTCAGTGAAGGCACCTCCGCTGATCGTGAAATACAACGTACACTGATGGAACTACTTAATCAGATGGATGGCTTTGATGCACTTGGTCAGGTATGAAACAAAAAAATGTATATTATAAGTTTGCAGAAGATACAATTACGATTAAAATAAAATTACTTTTAAGGTTAAAATTATAATGGCCACCAATCGCCCAGACACTTTGGATCCGGCTCTTATGCGTCCAGGACGTTTGGATCGTAAACTGGAAATTCCATTACCAAACGAAATGGCTCGTTTGGATATACTCAAGATACACGCAGCACCAATATCGAAGCGTGGTGACATCGATTATGAAGCTGTAGTCAAGTTGTCGGATGATTTCAACGGCGCCGACTTACGCAATGTTTGCACTGAAGCTGGCCTTTTTGCGCTGAGAGATGATCGCGAGTATATCATACAAGAGGATCTAATGAAGGCTGTGCGCAAGGTTGGAGACAACAAAAAGCTGGAGAGCAAGTTTGACTACAAACCTATTTAACTTTTAAATTTCTAAATTCGTTTATACATTTTGTTTGGTGAGATTTTAACCATTCTTTAGGGCAATTCATCTACAAACACTTTCAAAACAAAATATCAATTGTGCCAAGAAATGACAAAACAAAACACAATATACCAATATAAGATTTCCAAGAGCCTATTGTACAATTTTGTGTTGCTTTTAATGCGAAAAGTATTTAATAAATATAAAATCAAATTTTAACGTTTACATATTTAACAGGAAATGAATTTAAAAACATCAAAATTAAAATATCGAAACAGTTATTAGTTTTCTTTCTAAAATTTCGTCGTTTAAATTTAACATATTGATTAGGGTCATTCTAACAGCACCGTACACCAGGGACCGCATATTAAATCTCGAAAATTATTAACATCAATCAATTGAAATGTATCGTAAAATTGTTTTTTAGACAAACCCAACTGACCATGCGCATTCCAGCCAACAGCCCAAATACGTTTACAATTCATTTGTACCAAAGTATGTCGCGCGCCAGCAAAAACACGCAAGGCTGAGCATGACGTAAGCTCATCCTGCGTGACAGATGCATCTTGCTCTTCACTGCTCCCAGTGCAACAATTGGGTAAATCTAAAACTTGAGGCAAAGGATATACTGTTGGCTCTTTTAGATCTGTATTTGGCTTAAAAACACGCAAGCCCAGCTGCCCGTTAACATTAAATCCCCAAGTGTAGATATCGCCAAAAGCAGAAATAGCAGCACTATGCCAGCCACCAGCAGCGACGCATATTATCTAAGATAAAAAAGATAAAAAAATGAGCTAAATGTTTACACTGGTATGCAAATATAGGTGATACAAATGATTCAAAGTTAACAATGATATCACTGTTTACCTTAACGCCCGCAAGCGCCTCAAGTAATGTAGGCACCTCTTCTAGTCTCAGTTCAGGCTGACCTAATTGGCCACGTCTGTAAAATTTTGAACAAAATTTTTAAAAATAGCAACAAAAGAAAAATGATTTATTCACACATACAGACCATTGCCCCAGGTGTAGACGTCACCGTTGGTGTTCAGTAAAAGCGCATGCTCAAAACCACAGACCAACTGCTGCACACGTATATGCCGCTCCAGCTGTTGCATTAAACTGGGTATGCTATAAATTGCATTTGTTTTGCTTACGGCCGCTGCAATATGTGTGCCGCATGCAATATGTGTAATGCGTATCGCAGCATCCTCCTCTTCAGTCTTTGGCACACCAAATATGGAACGCTTCTGTGGTAGTAAAGGCTGAACAGGACGCTCCAGCATAATACGTTCTAACTGCGCATTTACTTCTGGTAATAGTTTATATAACTCTCCATTCTCCAACAGCACTAAACAGTATTTATCACAGGCAGCAAGCGCTTGAATAGTTGCACTCGCCTGCACTAGTGTAAACTTCACCAGGCTCATTTGTAAGTAGACCACGTAGCCACAATGTCCGATCATTTGCAAAAGCCGTATAACGCCAGCTGGGCGCTATTAGCAATTTCTCAGTGTCGTCCACATTTGCACATTTGACAACTAATCGAAAAGAATGAACAAAGAAGAAATTAATTAGCACTTTTGTAATTTTGCACATAAATTTATTCATTATTTTACCTTTAAATGTGGTGGTTACCTTACTGGAAACGTCACATTCGTTGTCGCTGCCGCAAAACTGCTCGAAGCCATTGAAGCCCGTAAATAGAAATTGTCGCATCTGAAAAAAGTTTCGTTTGAATCTAAGCAAAATTCGTTGCTAAACAGCAAAGCCACTGCCGCCCATTTCCCGCCGAGAGGCAACGCTCTATTGGATAATGCTCTAGTTAAATATGCTTCAGAAGGCGGGGAACCGAAGAGACGGTGGCGTAGCGTGCGCTGCCTGCAGTATTTATTTTATTTCAGTCAAAAACATACAACAACCCGCACAACTCAGTCTGTCGGTCAGTTTGATTAAAACACTCTGACAGTAATGTTGCTTTTACTCCGTTAAAAAGTTTTAAAATTATTGTTTTTTTCTGTGTTATTTTAAGCAATTCTTTTGTGAATAATTTGTGATTTCTTTGCAATCTGAAATGGTGAGTTAGCTATTAGTGCGCGTTTTCAAGATAAAATTGTGTTTGTGCTCAACTTACCCTTTGCGCATATAAAAATGTAAATCAAAATTGGTTTTTCTTACAATTTTCAATTGTTTTTCTACTTAAGTTGTCATGGAAACGTTCATTTTCGTGTTGCAATTCGAAGAAAGCAAAACAAAACATTGTGAAACATTGAGCGTACCGCAGCTACAGCTGAGAACTGTTAAAAACTAAAAGCTCAGTGCTACAGAATGCATTGTGTGCGTACAGTACAAAAAGCTACCAGCTGCTAAAGTCAACTACTTAAAAGTGGCAGTTATAAACTCGTGTAACGGTTTTTTTTCTATTTTCAAATAGAAGCAACATATTTTGTCAAAGTTTATATTTGAATTTTTTTTTACTGTATTTTTAAAAAAACATTCGGATTTAACGTGCAAAACTTTATATATGACGAGCAATTCGTTATGCTCACGATTAAAGCAAATCATGACCCCCAATTTTTTAATACAATAACAATTTTAGGAATCGGTTTTTTGTTATCGATTCCGATGCAAATCCTTTGTCCTGTCGATCCATCAAATCCATATCTTATTATTAATATGACACTCGTATTATTTTCTAAATTAATAAATAGCTTTTCTTGCAAGAGTACAATTCGGTTAGCAGTGTGGTTTAAAAGCTCTTGCAAGGAAACTTCGGCAATATTTTCTGTACAGGTTACTCCCTTTAGCTCTTAACAGCATTTTAGCTTCCAAAATTGTTCAGTAACTAGGATATATGTCACAGTTATGCTGTTTGTTAAGCTCTCTCATGGTATTATATTGCTTTTCACTTAAAGAGCCTTCAAGTAAGAATGTTAAAGGTGAAGGGTTCCTTAAAAGCAAGTCTTTGTCTTACTTTACTTGGTCCACTTGGAGACAGCATGGGACTCGACAATAAATACGCTGTGCCGTGTTCATTCTATATCCTTGCAGAAATCACAGCTGCGTGCATAAGAAAACCTGTTTCATTTTCCCGATTATCTGCAACTTCCGTTGCTATCTTCCGTTTCAGACGACCGCCAGCTGCCTCATACGATAATCTTGGTCGTCCCACTTTAGTTTTTGATAGTGTTTTTATAACTGTTTTATTAACTGTGATGTCCATGCTTGTTGAAAGCCACTTTGAATGTTTTGCTTTGAACGTTTTGAGATTATTAGATCATTTTGGCAAATTTTTTTAAATATATAGATCAAAACTTTTGACTTTTTTCGATTTCAGTCTTGTTCTGATCGCTGATATAAATTCAGCTCGATGTCGCAGAAGCTTTTCGATTGTTTTTAGCCAAGAACAAAGTTAGCTAAAAGTTTTCCGCTTTTTTTGGCGAAAGAAACAGCTGACTAAACCAAGATTCCAGGGATGCAATAATTTCAAAATTATTTATTAATTCAATACATTTGAAGTATGCTTTTTAAGAATACTTTGTCAAAATTAAATTATATTTCAATTAAATTTTTCGAATTTATGCCACAGAATCGGGATTTGGACCAGTGTGCACTTTTGTGTATGATTTGCGTGCGGTATTGTATATAGGAGCATTGGCTATTTGCATCAGTAATTTGCATGACTGATGTTGACACAAAATACTTTTCTTCATAGAAAGCAGTCAGATTCAAATGAATTCTAGCTGTCGAGCTGTTCAAGTTATACCAAGTCTTCTTCTAGCATTACAAACTTTCCGTCAAACTGATAATTTTTTAAAATATGAGTAACGGTTATCAAAGCCAGGGCTGCAAATCGGTTTTGAGCCTAACCAGTTCCTCTGAACTTAAACAGGTTTGATTCAGAAACTGAACCATTTTAGCAACAAAAAAGGTTTGACTCGAGCTGGTTCATGATAACTTTAAGATTGTGACAGTATAAAAATTAGTTAAGCAAAGTTCTTTAGATTATATGAAGCGCAGATTGGTCCTATTTTGGCATTTTTGAAAAAGATTACTTTTTTTTTGCAGAAATTTATTTAATTTAACAACATACAATATTAATGTTTAGTAAAATGAGTGCTTAAATCCATTTGGCAGAAATTTATCTCAAACCGCTGAGCCGAGCCGCTGTCAATTTTTAGTGGTTTGCAATCCTGATAAAAATACTCTTCAATTGTGTACTTCAAAAAAGTAAAAATACAACAATAATGAAATATAGGGTGCTCAAAAAAATTGATTTGAATTCATGTGAAATGAGAAACAAAATAAACAACAATTTTTGTGAAGTATTTCGAAGATTCATACTCAAAAATTCACCTCATAGCTCATCTTGCGAACCCAAAACATAATAAAAATATATTGCGATAAGCCAAATACTAAATAAACTTTCTGTCAAAATAAATTTTAAAATAACCACAAGCTAAATGGGTCACCCTATATAAAGAATACTAAAAAAAAAAAAAAAAAAAAAAAAAAAAAACTGTACTTGTCGTGCAACCGAAGCACAAACACCCGTCACACGAAACTTTGAATAGTTTATCGTCAGCAGCGAAGGTAATATTTCGCGAAGAATTGGGTGTGAGTCAATGATCCAATACAACCGAGAATTAGACAATATATTTTGCTTTATATAAGAATACAGATAAAAGAAAAAGGTTCTTAAAAAAATCATACAATAGGAAGTTAGATTATATGGGCGTTCTATGTTATAAAGGGTTATCCTTATCATATCGGTATTGTATACATAGGATGATACACATTTTGAAATGAATTCTTTAACAATAACAATAGTCGAAAATGGTCAGTGAATTTGAATGGTAGCTGTTTCTAAATATAGGCATGGTGCCCTGATTTTGACATACAAACTACTTAGGGCCAAACAAAAAAGCGTAAGTTTCGAATTTCAGATCAATATCTTTTAAACTTTTTGGGTGAAGCGTATCGCAACAAATAGACGGACATGCCTAAATCGATTTGTTTCATTGATCTGATATTTAAGTTATAGGATGCGTTACAAACTTTCCGACTTACTGATATTTCACGTCCACACTATATGTGACGGGTATAAAATAGTAAAAACTTTGGTAGAACCAAAGCTTAAATACACGTCTCAAGAAATTTTAAGCTCCTAATATTGGGTCTCATATACATATGTATACACATAGCCGAGCCACACAAAAAAAAGATATGTCATGTGCGGCATGCATACATTTCTAATGTATTTTGGGTCGATGAATGCGATTCTGCAATCAGAATATCAAAAAAATTACTTCGCGTTTTCTTTCTATTCTCAAAAAACTTATTTTTTTCTTGCGAGTTCTAATGTATTTTGGGTCGCTGAATTCGAATCTGAACTAAGAATTCTAAAGATAGATCGCCTTTTTATTCTAACCTCAAAAAAGATTATTTTATTTTTTTTTTTTTTTTGTAAATTTTGCTCGATTTTCATTGCCTATTTCAATTTGTCTTTTTTTCGGACTTAGCGACCAAAATACATTAGAAATGACTACCCTAGTCCACCGCACAAGGCCGGAAGTTGAAAAAATTACGTCTTTTTTTTTTTTTTTTTTTTTTTTACGAAATTTACAAAAATATGTCAGTCTTTTGAGGTTAGAATGAAAACACATTAGAAGTAACTACTCTACCGCACAAGTCATGATTTTTTTCGAGTGGGTGTGTACCAAAAATACATATAATATAAACAATGTAATCAATATGTGATTCCAAAACGAGTGGAAGGGAGGAGGGAGTTAATGGTCTGATGTGTGCTGATCAATGCTGGAGTATATATAAAAAACAATCATACTAAATTTTGTGTTAGTAAATAAAGTAAATAAAAAATATTAATTATTTAAGTTTATTTAAGGAGAAAGTCTCTAAAACTGATTATTAAAAGTTTTAGAGACTTTCTCCTTAAACTGAAGATTATTGCAAAAAAAAAAATCGATTTCTTCCAAAATGCACAAGAAAAAACTTTTCAAACAAACTGATAACACCCGTGCACGCTATGTGTAACGTGTAGAAAAACAAGGAAAAACGTTAACTTCGGTGGAACCGAAGCTTAAATACCCGTCACATGTATTATTAAATAGTAAATGTGATATCATCAGTGGCTAAGATAGAACTTCGAGATGGGAAGAGGTCAATGGCCAGATACAACTAAAGTTTAAAATTTTATTTTTCAAATTTTAAGCCAAAAATATAGATATTAAAAAATGGGGCCTATACCTAAAAATGGGCGTGGCACATTCGTTTTTACATTGGATGACTTTAGAAGTGTTTTTACCCGATTTGGAGTGAATACATTCATAAATAATTCATATTTTCATACAAAAATTCGAAAATGGACGGTCATTTTGTACGGAGGCTATACCTAAAAATGGGCCTGGCACCTTGGTTTTGACGTACAAAGTAGTCATTGCCGAGAAAAGCTTTAGTTCCAAATTTCAGTTTAATATCTTTTTAAATTCACCTAAAAAAATGTGTAGAAATAAACAGATGGCTAAAAGATCGATTCGTCTCGTCGAGCTGATCAATAATATATATACTTTATGAGGTCTACGAGGTCTCCTTCAATGCGTTACAAACTTTCCAAACAAACTGATAATACCCTTCACACTATGTGTGGCGGGTATAAAAAAAAAAAATATTTCATACAATGCTTGGCACAAAGAATTCCGAAAAATGCCGAAGATCAAATATCACATTCCGTATCATTCTTTTATTTAAAATAAAAAAAAAACAAAAAACTATTTTATGACTGCTAGTCTTTCAAGAAAAATGTCGCGTTTTTATTTACGTGCTGAAAGTTTCTGAAATATATAACTTTTGCGATTGCTTAAAAAAAAAATTTGTTTAAAATGTTTCAAAAGCATTTTTGTGAAGCGAAGTGTTCTACGGGAATTTGCTTGCTGCAATGTTGTTTACTTGTGCGTTTACAGTTGTATTATGGAATAAAAGAGTTTAATACATAATAAAATGCTAAAATAATTTATTTTTCAACATTTTAATCATCTTTTATACAGGGACTGCTCTCGTTACTACGAAAACTACGTCCAAATCCCGACAAAGAAGCAAGAATTCTATTACTTGGCTTAGACAATGCAGGCAAGACCACCTTACTTAAGCAATTGGCTTCCGAAGAAATACAAACGGTACGTAGAAAAGATTCAACCAGTAAGTAAGCCAACAATTAAAGCAACAAACAAGAAAACAAACAACTGACTTGCTTTTTTTTTTTTTTGCAATTTGAAAAAAGGGTAACACCAACAGCTGGCTTCAATATCAAATCTGTCGCTGCTGATGGTTTCAAGCTCAATGTCTGGGATATTGGTGGACAGTGGAAAATTCGTCCATACTGGAAAAACTACTTTGCCAATACGGATGTACTGGTTCGTACATTTAGTCAATGGCATACATCGATATAAAAGTTTAATTTGTTTGGCTTGTTGATTTGTTTTTTATAGATTTATGTAATTGATTGCACCGATCGCGCTCGTCTTACCGAAACGGGCAGTGAACTCTTTGAGATGCTAATGGACAATCGACTTAAACATGTGCCTTTGTTGGTATTTGCGAATAAACAAGATTTACCAAATGCGTTAACTGCTTCCGAAGTGGCTGAAGCGCTTGGTCTAATGCGACTCGAGGAACGCAGCTGGGAGATAAAAGCTTGCTCTGCTGTCGAGGGTACAGGCATTAAGGTCAATAGCAATATTAAGAAGCTTTTACAAATAATTCTAATAAATATTTTATTTTAATTTTACAGGAGGGCATGGATTGGGTTTGTCGCAATATGAAAAAGTGAATAAAAATACAATAAAACTTTTTTTTCGATTTACGCACTAATATAGTATTCACTAAATGAATTTTAATTAATTTTAAATCACAACGTACAGCTACTCTGTCGTTTAATCTATTTTGTGAAATAATTTAAAAAGCAATATGTAAGTTAAATGTCCTCAATTTATATTTAATTCACATAATACTATTTACATTAAATAAGTTTAAAAATTAAACTAGTTTTAGTAATTTGCGTTTCTTCTTGTCAAAGCCAAAACGACAGCAACACAAAAAAGAAAAACGAGTACCAAATTATCTTATTACTATGAAATCTATGGAAGTTTGAAGTTAGCATCGCTACTTCATGCCACCTACAATTCATTGTGTATATATTCTGTAGTCACCTTGGCTTCGCCTTCATGAAAACCGCTGCAGTCTACCGGATATTTAACCTGAGTTGAAGAAAAACAAAAAAATTGTACATTTTGTGTTGTTGAAACTAAAGAAAAACTTTCGACATACCTCACAATTATATGGTGCATTAATTACACCGAAGAGCGTCCAGAACGGTGTGCCAGTTTCTGTGCTAATGAAGATCGCCGCACCCATGCTGCCGATCTTAATTATTTTCGGACTAACGCCAGAAATGAGAGCATTGCCTGACGACGATGTTGTTGTCGCTTTAGATTGTTCCGAAGATGATGTTGCTGCTGCATTCTGTTCGGGTGAATTAAGCTCGCAGAGCACATAACGATCACATTGTGGCGTCTTTGAGATGAATCTGTAGGCACGATGTACTTTTAGCACCGGTTCGATAACCTGCATTGTAGTGGCAAAATAGAAACGTACAGAAAAGAGAGTTAGTTGATGAAAAGAAAAAAAATTATAGCGTAATTAATTAAATTTCTAATGTGTGTGTTATTTATGCTCTTTGTTAATTGCATTTATTATTTTTTACAATACCAACTCACCTCCAGATTAAGCGTATCCGTTAACTTATCGCTAATCTCGGTGGCATTAAACTGCAGCAGACCACGTGCTTGACCTAACTTCAATAATTCCTTAGCATAGCCCACAGCCGGTTTAACATATTGCCTCGAATCAATCTTAACATTGAGATGATGCTTAGCAACGTGATCGAGCAGATTTGAAATGGTTTCGCTGGCACGATTCGGCTCGAAAAAGGTGTTCTTTGGATAACCTTGAGACTTGAGCAGTCCGTTGAACATAATTTGAGCAGTTTGGAAGTATCTGTAAAGGGAAAGAGAGTGATCATTACAGAGTGAACGATTTTTTTAAAGAATAATAAGCAATAAATATGTAAAACAAAAAAAATGAAAAACATAAGTGAAAGGTTTGTCTGCTGTCTTGGCACATTATAGAAAGTGATTTCTTAAAATACTTTTATAAAAACAAGTTAAAATTACGTTTTGTTTTGGTTCTCATGTTTACTGATGTTTTTTTAGGAAAATTTATTCCAAAGAAAAAAGTGTAATCAAAGAGTTGAATAGGTCTCTTGAGAAACGGAGTTTATAATATGTTTTCTTTTTTAATTGTTTTGTAAAAGTTTTTAGTAATATTTTTAATATGTATAAATTTTTCCACCTCACGTAGTTATGTACCAGTTTGAATTTTTACAAAAAAGTTAAAATTATAATCAATTCTTATGTAATATTTACTTAGTAGGAAGTCTGATTTGATCTACTATGTACTTTCCGAAAATCTGATAATAGCCTTTTGTGTTGCAATTAATTTTCCAACTTCTCATACATAAAAGCATATTCCGAAATTCCAAAATTGAAAAAAATCCGAAAAATTCGAAATCCGAAATATGTTTAATGACTTAAACAACTTTTTCACAAATCGTTGAAATTTTGCCACTTTAAACGTTTTATTTCTGTCGTACTTCCCAAGAAGCTCAATAGTAAATCGATAAATATTTTAAAATTAACGCAAATAAATTATTACGATTTCGATTTTTGGAACCTTACCGATCACGGTGTTAGATAAATTAATTTTAGTACAAATTGTGTAATACCCGGAAGGATATGGTGATTTTATATATATAGTTGTAATATTCCGTCTCTCTTTAAGTACATAAATTTTAACATTGTAAGTTATTCGGAAGCAGATAGAGATAGAATATACTCTATACTCTGCAGGTACTTTTCTGTTCTGTAAACAAGAGAAAAAGTGAGATACTACACTTCTACATAATATAATACATTAATCGGTTCCTCAATATATACTATATATTTTAAATAAGTTTGACAAAACTAATTGATGTAAATAAATTGGAAAAATAGTTATTATAAGGTACAAGTGTTTTGAGAGTCTGAGTTTTACAGCTGCTATTCACTTCGATTCGATTAAAAACGTAAATTCCGAATGTTGGTTTTTGTTTTTATTCATTTTTTATTAAATATTTCGTTATAAAATGTAATAGAAGCTATAACCTCAAGCACACCAAATATTGTGAAAATTACAATAAAACAATTTTTACAATTCCACATTACTTTTTAACGGCTTAATTTTCGAAAATCCATTAAAAAACCGACATGATCAACTTTTTTGTTATGGTCCAGTTATAGTAAAACGGACGCTAGCTAACCACTTGATCCTAGATTGATTTTTGGAGGAATTTTCAAACTAAACATGGATTACGTCTGTCATATTTTCAAAACGTAACCACTAAAGAAACATTTTTTTAAAAAATATATGTTTTAGGAGAACTTAATTCTTACTATCTTTTGGATTTAGGACATTTATCGAGATTATTAGATTATTTCCACTAGCGTTATCGTTAACCTGTTGATATCGAAAACAATGGCTACTATATGTTAAATGAAAACTTTTTATGTATAAGTTTTTGGGAATTATTAAATCTGTGGTAAAAAGGAAAAACTTCTTAAGTCTGATTTAACCGTTTTGCAGGAGAGCACTTTCTAAGTTTAAAATAATTTGAAATTGTATGCAAAAGTGAGATAAAGCAAAAATGAATTTGTCTATAAAATCGTCAAAAAATAATTCAAATTTTGCATGGAAGTATTTTTCGTTATGGAGATCAGCGTGGTATACTTATCTCAATTTTTGCTTAAGTCAACATAAGCACTTTTCCTTTCACCACAGAAATATAAGAAATATTGTACACAAATGTAGTAGACGTTGCTTTCGATTGCAACAGGTCAACGCTAACGCGAACGCTTACCCTAGTGGAAATGTGGGCTATAAGTCTCTAATATACGTACATGTTGTATAAAAATCATATTACACTGTATTCTTAGAATTATTAGGGGGCAAAATATTGATTTTCCCTCTTTATTCACTTATTCAGCTATAACTCAGTGAATTGCATACCCGGTTTTTATTTTTTTACCCTGTACCTAAAGGGTAAAAATGTATATTGAGTTTGTGCGAATGTATGTAACAGAAAGAAGGAGGCTAGATAGACCCTATAAAGTATATATATTCTTGATCAGCATTGGAAGGGAAGTCAAACAGTCTATGTCTTTCTATCCGTCCGTCTGTCCTGCTGTCTGTCGTATGACTATAAGAAATAGGGCCACCATATTTGAAACTAAGACTCTTCTTAGCCGTCAAGTATGCACGGTTTTTCTCTAGCTCCATTTTAAGGGGTACTCCCAATACATATCTACATCAAAATTTTGGGTTTTGCATAAAAACGTCACTGTTTTTTATTCTAAATAATCTTAATTTAATATAAATTATGCCTATGATAGTCCCAATCAAGTCGACCAATATGAGTAGGTCCAACAACAAGGTCCCATACAAAAATAAACCCGATTTTTTAAGTTTCTCTATATTAAAATCCAATGCAATGAGGTATAGTAGTAAAATAGAACCTAACTTAAGGTACATAAAGATTGGGTACAGAGTATCTTGCATTCGAGCATACTCGACTTCAGCATTCTTTCTTATTCAATATGTTTTAGAAAGAAAACTGTATAGTGTAGATTAGAGACCTGCATGAATGTATTCATTTCTAGCTCAGCAGATCTGTACAGTAGTGTAGTGTTCTCAAAACTACTGCACTCATTGTTATCTGTGCAGTATATTTCTTAAGCCAGAAGAAGATAGCACAACGTTTTTACTATTCTCACAAAGAATCTGTACAGTAAGATGTTGCACTCTTTTTTAACGAATGCTATATTTGTCCTCTTTTGACACGCTGTACACCAAGCGTAATTATGAGAACAGGTTGTGTGTGTTATTATACAACTGTTCAGATGAGTTCAGTAGTTGCCTACCTTTATAATTTCACAATCTTTATTTAAATTTAATTTTGTGTTGATTTTCATTTTATGTTCGCCTGGTATCCCGTTTTAATAAAACGCTAAATTCTTGGTCCATTTCAATATATGTAATATGAAACATAGCCTATGTCACTCGGGACTAGTGTAGC
Source organism: Leucophenga varia (assembly GCA_018903435.1). NCBI lineage: Eukaryota > Metazoa > Arthropoda > Insecta > Diptera > Drosophilidae > Leucophenga > Leucophenga varia. The sequence goes on along the minus strand of JAEIFJ010001378.1, from coordinate 170,088 downwards.
TTGCCAACGGTGAAAAAAATTTTTCAAATCGGTCCAGTCATGAAGTTTCGCTCATGTCGTCTAATAAATATTTAAAATTTATCTCTGTGCAGTAAGTAAACTGCACACCAAAACATTGTACAGTGAATCAACTGCACCCAAAATTATTGTACTCATTATATGCTGGTCAACATCAGAGTGAGTAAGAACACTATCTGTCAATACAGGCAATATTAGTATCATTATTAGTATCATTCACTTGCACTGTATTTTATCTGTGCAGTAAAAATATGTACAACTTTTAGAATGAATCATTCATTTGCCCTTCTGAATGCATTCATGCATTGTAACCAAACATCAACAAAACTGAAAAATTTAGAAAAAAAAAAGAAAATTGCGTTTATCTTGAATATACACACAGATCGGATCTGAAACACTATATTACAACACTATATACTATAAATTTTTCGAAAAGTCTTAGTTTAAAAAAAAGGTTCAAAATAAAAATCGGTTTGTAATTTACTGAGTTATAGCTTTATGAGTGAAAAAAGGAATAAATCAGTTTTTTGACCCTACATCCAGATTTTTGAGGTTCCACAATATTTATAAGTATACAGTTTTTTTTTACTCGATCAGACCTACAAACTCTACTATAAGATATCCGATATATCCCGATTTTTGTCTTTTTTTTGCAAAGTCTTATATACATAACCTTCAGCGAATGTAAACAAAAATACCTATGTACATAACCAAAAATTAAAAAAATACATATATTTATACAGATATAGTAAATACATAAAAAGCGAGAAGAGCTAAATTTATGGGGAGCCAGTGGAGTTCACTACTATTGAAAAATACAAGCATGCCATACCGGTTTAATGGACAAAGTCGGAATTAGTGCTGGCGTCAAACAAAATAACTGTAACAGGCAACGACAATAAAACTGACCGAATGGCCCAAAGCATCTTGAACGGAAACAAACAAACAAAGAAGAAGAAGAGCAACAAGTAAGAAACATAAAGAGAGAAATTCTGGAGATTGTTGACTTTTTATATTAACACAAGAAAACACTAAAACGAATGAATAAATAAATTTGTATTAAGAATTCTTAAGAAATACTCTTGTGGCAACGGCAACGAAAAAAAGTCGGTCAAATGCTACAATTCAAGACACGGCAGCAATGAGCGGACGTAGCTAGCGGACGTAGCTAGTGACTACAATTCAAACATGTTGGAAAACCAGCGCTGCTTTAAAAAAAAAATAACAAAATTAAAAAATAAAAAACAGGTTGGAATCACGCAATCACAAGTGACCAGCTGGAAGCTAAATCCATAGATGATTCCAAATAGTGCAAAAACATACGCAGCGCATCGATACCTAGAACAGCTATTGATCTATGGCATTAGCAGCAGCATTTCCGCGTCAACGACACTTGAACTAATAAAAATTTCAATGAAGTACCGTTACACATACACACACACACTACACACTGGGTGCTACTTAGAATCACGATCAGCAGCAGCAGTGGCAAAAGCAATCACGAAGTTTTATGACACCAAACGCGTTCGCTAATTAACACCTTTTCCAGTGAACTACTTTACGAAAACAACAAAAAAATAAAGAACAAATGGAAGTTTATACTTACTTCAGGTAAACATCTGGATTAGCCAGGTAGCTGGTCCAATCGGCAAGATATAGCGTAGCAGATTTTATCCAACGTCTGCGGAATGATTGATTGTTAAGCGATTCAAAAAGTTTATCGTAATCCAATTTGCCATTGCGTCCCTTGAAACCCTGTAATTGAAATTTATACAAAATTTAAAAAAAAACTTTAAATTTTGCTGCTTGCGGTGTTTGTACGCACCTTAAGTATCTTATTTATGCCTGATTTCTCGTAGAGTGCATCAGCAAGCTCTGAATGAGAGAAATGATCCCACAGCACATGTATATGTTCCAAGAAAGGTGGCAGCACCCAAGCATGATCCTTGTGACGCTCCTGTGTATGCTGCCCCTCAGGACCAGCAAAAGAGCTAACAGCTTGCATGACCAATGGCAATAGACTCATGAGACCATTATCCTCTGGCTCAGCTGCGGCACGTTTTTGCTGATGATGTTGATGTGTCTTATGCTGTTGCTGTCCACCGCTACCTTGTGTATTCATAAAAGCAGAGGCAATTTGCAGTATAGTATCCAAACCAACACCTGAATCAGCGCCGCGTTTCTGTGAGCCAGCAGCAGCAGCACCGCCGCGAGTACTATCTGCATCACTGTCATCATTATCATTTTGTGTAAACATTTCAATGACATTGCCAATTATAGATGGATCAAATCCACCACCGCCACCAGCACCATTTCGCTGATTATTATTTCCGGCGCTTGCTAACAAACTACCAAGGCCAGACAGTATCTGCATAGCACCACCGGCACCACCACCACCACTAGATTTGCCACCAGCATTTGCTTGCATAAAGCTGCCTATGAGCGAAGCAACTCCAGCTAAACCTGCGCCAGCACCGCCACCAGCTGCATTGCCACCGGCGCCGCCACCATTTTGATTGTTAAGCGCCTCCTGTATAAACATTGAAGCCATATCGAATAATGGATTTGAATCGTCCTCATCCTGAGCGGCTGGACTGCGTTGATGACTGTAGCTACCCGTAAGATTGGCGCAAAGTAACGCTAACACTAATAACGCTTTTTTCATATACATTTTTAAAATTTTTTTGATTTTTCAATGTTAACGTTTTTAATTTTGTTTTTCTTTTTTTTTTGGGCTGTGTACTTAATTTTCAGCAGGAACTTTCACAATCACACACTTGAGTTGAATTATTTATTCTTTGTTGGGTTTGTGCCCAATTAAGCGACGCAGCGAACCGACAATATACTCTGGTGGTATATAGACGAATTATACCGAATCCGAATCAAGCCAAAAATGAAAAAAAACTGAAAAATCTAAGCCAACTTGCGCGTATGCACCAGAATAAAAGTGCTGCGCGACGCGTCCAACTCAACCGGAAACTTTCTTTCTTCTGAACGGCAGGTTTAGATTGTAACACTTCTTAAGCCAACTCAAGAGTTGCGGCTGCGCCAACGTCGCAGCAGTTACCTTCTTCGAACAAAACTGCTTTCTCTCTCTCACTCTTTCTTACACACGCTCTCTTTGTAGCTCAAACTCTACGCCTGCGCTTTAGCTACTCTCTGGCACCGTTCTCGACGTGGGTACACGTCAGTCGAGTCAGTTGTAGTTGTTGCTGTTGACGACCTGTAAATGTATCTGCATTAGTTTTAGTTAAAGCTTTGAATGTATTTTTTATTTTTATTTTATTTGTGTATCTCACACGCAGTCTACCTACTTTCTTTTTAGAATTCTTCCATCGAAATTGAAGGAGCGCAGCGTAACCATATCGCGGGGCATAGTTAAAAGTCCAAAATTCTTTTACATATATTTGTATGCAGCTTGAATTTCTTATTTCTCAGTTAAAGATTTAGATATAGTATATATCTACTCGTGTGTATGTATGTAAATCTTAATTATGTATGTAAACTTAGTCGAGGTTTTACTTTTTAAATGATAATGAATAACATCGTCATTTGATCCGATATAGATTTCATGCGCATTCGATTTAGTTGACCTCATTACATAAATTACTGTTAGATCATATAAAATGTGAGTGTTTAATGGTAATTGGGAGCATACCTAAAGAAACTCAAAAGAAGTTTATTTTTGGAAATATTTGATTAATGCATTTTTTTTTCATATTTTTATTAACAATTAGCTTCAGCTTAATTTATAGCGCTTCCTCTAAACCATTCGATTTTTCTTCCAACAAAGCTTTCCTAACTTTGAAAAAAAAACAAAATATTATAAATGGAATTTTTATGTTTATGTTTTTTTTTTTTGCGATATACTATAACTCCCATAAGATAAAGCTACTACTACTGCCGCTGCTGCTGTTGGTTTCCAATGAAGCATACTTTCGTATAATGTATTGAGATTTCCATGAAAAGCGCTTTTACTTTCACCAAAACACTTTTCTTCGACAACATTGACGATGGCTGCTGTTGAAAAGCAACCGTTCGAACAGTCGAAGATCAAACGTTGAGGTAGGCATATATTTCGTACAAATTCGCATCAAGTATTTTTAATATTTTTTTTGGATAAAAGAAAAAATCCAGTTGCAATGTCATTGATCTATAAAGAGTTGGACAAAGACTTGCTACCGCGTATTAATGCGATATTTCCGGTCAATGATTGTTTTATCGAAGTGCAACCGGGACACACAATTATACCACGTAAATTTGCTGAAATGGGTGAATCTATACGTGCGCTGCCCACCTTTAAGGATGACGTCTGGTTGGTATCATATCCACGCACAGGATCAACGCGTGCGCAAGAGTTAATTTGGCTGCTGGGTAACAATTTGGACTTTGATCGTAAAAAGGAGAATATATTGCTGCGTGCGCCGATCATTGAACTTTCGGCGCTGTTAAGCGAAGATCATTTCGAGTGGCTAGAGTGAGTCTCCAAGAAATAATGTATGTGTGGGTTTTAAAGGTGGAAAATTTACTTTAATTATAGCTCCACCATTGGTAACACTGTTGATGCTGTGCGCAATATGATACGACCGCGTTTTGCGCGCTCCCATTTGCCTTGGAATCTGCTACCGCGTGACTTTGACACAGTCAAGCCAAAAATTATTTATGTTGCACGTAATCCCAAGGATGTTTGTGTTTCGCTTTATCATCATTTGCAAAATTTCCATGGAATGCGCTCATCATTTTCGATTTTCGCCGATTTATTTCTTGAGGATCATATTCCAGTAGGTCCTTTTTGGCGTCATGTGCTGCCATTCTGGAAACGTAGTCAAGATCCAAATGTACTGTTTCTTAAATATGAAGATATGAATCGTGATTTACCCGGTACAATTCGTAAGTGTGCCAAATTTCTGGACGTTGAGGATATTTTAACTGATGAGAATGTGAAGAGCATTACTAAACATCTTAAATTTAAAAATATGAAAGAAAATGATGCCTTAAATTTGGTACCACTACTTAGTACCAACAATAACAACAACAACAATGTCATCGACAGTAATCCAGAGCACGAAGGTTCTAAGTTTATACGCAATGGCCAAATCGGTGATTGGAAAAATTATATGGACGAGGAGCTGTCTCAACGTTTTGACGAATGGATAACCCGTAACTCACGCGGCTGTGGTCTTGTATTTGATTATGAGTAAAGACTACAGATACTATTTTGTTAACTTTTGTATGTATTTATATGTTTGTAAGTTCAAGGTTTGGTTTTTGTTTAATATATATTTATTTATGTTTATAAATATTGTATCTTTATTACACATAATGTTCGAAAATTCTTACGTTTTAAAAGAAATTCGGAAATCCAATGAAGTGTGTGCGTTCTTAATTGAGAAGTTTCTTTGCTACTCAAAACTATGAAAAATTGTGTTTTCGGATAAGGCGCCTTATTGGCTAAATGGCTACGTCAACAATCAAAATTGTCGTTATTGATGTGAGTCAAACACAAAAGTCGTTCATGAAGCACCTTTACACCCTCAGAAACTCACTATTTTGTGTGCATTTTGTTATGGTGGTGTTATGGGGCCGTACTTTTTCAAAATGATAGGGGCGCAAGTTAAGAAGGACGTTATAATGCAAAGTTGACCTACTTTTTCTTTCTAAAAATTAATGAAATTGATGCCATACATCCAACGTTACGATAGATTTGTGCGTGACCGGGCGAAAAAAGTCCCTACAACTGGCCATCAAGATCATGTAACTTAAGTCTATGGTTTACGCCAACAACCCAGCAACAATTTATGAGCCACAGGCCAAATTTTGTCAACGAATATTAGAAGGATCCTATAAACCAGTGCAAGAAAAGCTCACCTGAACGATATTTTGTTTAAATCATAAATGGTATAACATTTCCATCAAATAAAAAAATTACGCACTATTTTCGTCTATAATTCTTGTGTTTTTTTGTTTTTCAATTTCAAATCCAATCGTTCTTATTGGGAAGCCAATTATAACAATAATTTTAATAGAAAAACAAGGAAAAACGTTAACTTCGGTGGAACCGAAGCTGAAATAAATAGATGACAAAAGAAATGTATTTACCCAATTGGGAGCGAGTACATTCATAAATAATTACAATTTTTAAACAAAAAATCGAAAAAATCTATAAGTTTGTATGGGGCTATACCTAAAAATGGATGTAGCACTCTCATTTTCGAACTTAACTTAGTCGTTGGCGATAAAAGCTTAATTTTCATCGAATAAATCGCATAGCAACAAACAGACGGACAGACGAACAGACGGACATGGCTAGATCGATTCGTCTCATCGAACTTTGGACACTATGTGTTGCGGGTATAATAATAAAAAAAAAAATTTTTAAAAAACAAGAAAAAACGTTAACTTCGGTAGCACCAAAGCTAAAATTTCTTAAAAAAAAAAAAAAAATGGAAGGTGAATTTGTATGGGGTCTATATGTTATAGTGGCTCGATTCTTGTCATATCGGTAGCATATTCATAGGATAACAGTAGAAGTGATTTTACACAGATTGGAGTGAATATATCCACAAATAAGAACTATTTTCATACAAAATCTGAAAAATGGGCGCTTGGTTTGTATGGGGGCCATATCAAAAAATGGGCGTGGCACCTTTCTTTCGAAATTTGTTGTCAGTAGAAGTGCTTTTACCCATATTTGTAGTAAATACATTTACAAATATTAACAATTTTCTTACAAAAAATAGAAAAAAAATGGTAAGTTTGTTTGGGGGCTATATCTAAAAATGGGCGTGGCACCTTTCTTCTGATATTGGATGGATGGATATTGGATTAGATGTGTTATTACCCGATTTGAAATAAATACATTCATAAATAATAACTATTTTTTTAGAAAAAAATCGAAAAAAATGGTAAGTAGTTGAGCGTGGCACCTTGGTTCTGACTACAAACTGCCTAGGAGCACAAAAAGCTTAAGTTAAACTTAAGAGAAAAACGCATTGCAACAAACAGACAGACGGACATGGCTAAATCGATTCGTCTCGTCGAGCTGATCAATAATATATATAAATTATGGGGTCTATATGTTATAGTGGCCCATTGCTAATCATATCGGTTGTGCATTTAAAGGATGTTAGTAGACTATTTTCATACAAAAAATACCTAAAAATGGGCGTGGAACTTCGTTCTGACATACAAACTACGTAGTACCAAAAATGCTTAAGTTTAAAATTCTATGCCAATATATTTAAAACGTGCATTGCAACAGACAGACGCCAGACATGGACATAAATCGATCCGTCTCATCGAGCTCATCAAGAATATGTACGTAATGTGGTGTCCGATGTCTCCTTTAATGAGTTAAAAACTTTCCAACAAACTGATAATACTTGTTCACACTATGATGGTACATAAGTATAATAATCATGACTGGGTTACTTTTAGGCATACTGCAGCCTTTTTAGGCAACTGTAGAGAATGTTTTTATACCAGTTGCATTTAGAGTCAAACTAGCAATTTATTCGGAGAAACTTATGCTTTTCTCGGGAACGACCAGGTCCAATTCGAAAATAAAAAGTGACACGCCCATTTTTAGGTATAGCCCCCATACAAATTAACCGATTATTTTCGAACTTTTGGAGAAAATATTTAATATATATGTATAATTTATTTACTCCAAATTAGGTAAAAATATTTTTAATGTCATCCAATGTCAAACAAATTTTCCATGCCCATTTTTAGATATATCCCTCATAAAAAATTATCGCCCATTTTTTAATAATTGTACGAAAGTTGTTATTATTTTGGATTGTATTGAATTCAAATTTTATAAAAACACTTCTAATATCATGCAATATTAAAACCAAGATGCCACGCCCATTTTTAGGCATAGGCCCCACACAAACTTACCGATTATTTTCGAATTTTTTTTTGAATATCTGAATTTTTAGCTTAAAATTTGATACCAATATTGTGTCTAAACTTGAATAGACCCATTGACCCCATCCCATCCCATCATGCAATTCTATCTAAGTTACTGATGATAACACATAAACTATTAAGAAATACGTGTGACGGATAATTTAGCTACGGTTCCACCGAAGTAAAAGTATTTCTTTGTTAGGCTCTCAGTTTAATTAAAAACGCTTTGTATCGCTACTCTTTCAACTTATCGGGATCTATAACCCGATTATCACACCTAAGATATTTTTGTTCAACATAAAAAAATCTAAGCTACGGCCGTGCTCCTGAATACTAAACTAAATCCCACACAATCTTTCATAGCAATGTTAGCTGCAATTTACTAATTTTATGCTCCATCAAGTCAGACTCGTTTGCATTTCGCTTTGCATAAACCTATTTAAGCGTTTCAATAAAATTGTCACAAATTTATGTATAAGTGATTTACTATCGTTTCCACATCTCAGATCAACTACTGGAATTGATACTACTTGTTTTCAACGGAGTATATGTATAGGTACTCGTACAATAGTTAGCTTCGAATTTTCCATGAAATGTACTTTTACTTTCACCAAACACTTTTCTTCAACATCGTTGATGATAGTTTCTGATGTTGCTGAAAAACCAATTGATTTAATTGTCGAAGATCAAACGATAAAGTAGACATAAAATTTTCAAGATATTCCTGTCGCAATGTCATTGATCTATTAAAAGCTGGAAACATACACGCTGCCTACGTAAAATGATTATGTATGTCTGGTTGGTATTATGTGTACCTCACACACATGCACACATGCGCTCTATTGGCATTTGGACAACAATTTAAATTTTTATGTGATTTTTGCAAATTTTGCCAATTTTGAACTGAAGATTTGGCTTGATATAAGAAACATTCGTACCATATTTGAAGCCAATAGCTCTCTTTTTCGAATAAGAACTGAATAATTTGTTGTATGTTTGTTTGGGGGCTATACCTAAAAGAGGGCGTACCACATTGATTTTAACATACAAAGTACATAGGTCATAAAAATGCTTAAGTTTAAAATTTCAGTTCTTTACATGGTCTGTGATGACTCCTTTTATATGTTGCAAACTTCCCACAACGTAAAAAACTGATAATAATTTGAGTTCTTCAAAAAAAATTTTTTTTAGGGAAGTTTAAATGTTTTAGTAAAATGTTTTTTTTTCCGTATTTGCACAAACGAAGAGCTATGTATATAAGGGCATCGCAATAATCAGGAACATTCAATATAAAAATTTATGCGCAAAACGGGAACCAAATCGGAGGGTGCAGCAGCGTTTTTTTTTTTTTTTTTTTTTTTTATATTTTTTTTACAAACTTTATATAAGAAGAAAACATGTATGGCGGGTACAAAAAAACCAACTTGTTCTTTTATTCTTTGCACAATTTTTAAACTTTCCTCGTACCTTAAGAAAAGTGGACCTATAGTAATATTAGTCACTAAACAAAAGACGTATATTTATGCTTATAATATTGTTACTAGATATTTAGCAATAAAGTTTAATCGCGATTCAAACGTTGTGCTTTTAATACTATAGGCCATCAGTCTTAGTTTGACAAGAGTTAAAATATAAAGAGCCTCGGTAAAAAGTGCCGGTTTTCAGGAACTCGATTTTAAAAACTTTTTGAATACCAAAAAGCTAAACATATAATGCTTGCTTATGCAAAGTCCACTTTGACCTCAGATATTTCCTAAACCAGTCGTATGCTTTTGGTATACTAAAAGTTTTAAAAATCGAGGTACTGAAAACCGTCATTTTCTGCATGGGGTTTCTAAGTGGACATATATATGTTTTTAAACAAACAAAAATAGCTTAAAACATAAGTCTTTTTTTTTTACAGAATTCCTTTAGTGATAAGTTTGCATTGGGACAATATTTTATAGTTCGATATAAACCAAATTCAGAAATTTAGTTCTGTTTAATATAAAAATAGTCCAGACTCAATCTGATCTTCATTAATTAAGTAACAAAGAAGATTTACATTTGCTCTAGGAAGAAAATAGTTTTTGCAGCCTCCGAGAAAAAAGTTTTCAAAATTTCAGAATCGAATGACCGAAATTCAAAACCGTTCAAATAATAACCATATCGCATAAAATTCACGGTTATGTAATTTGTAAAACAATTAAATTCGACTAGAAAATCGGCGCACATCATGTCGCATTTAATAATTTGCAAACTTTAATATATACAGCGAATGTGATCACATAATCACGCAGTCTTTAATTGGAGCCTCCTTTGCTCGTTGCACGGGTTCACCTCTAGCCGCGCGCTGTACATTTATCAGCACGCTTTCTTCTTCCGGAAAAGCAAGCGTCTGTAGTTTTGAATGCACCAGAGTATCATCAATTTTTACTTCGAAAGCACCACGGCGTCCCTTGTGACAAACAACTTCAGCGTCCGGTGCTCCTCTCAGCAGATACTCTTGCAGCATGAGACATTTCGCTTCAAAATTACAAACACCGCTGACGAAGATTGTCAGCGTAGAAGTAATTAGTCGGGCATTTGCAAGAATACATACAAATTAAAGCTCACCAGTACTCCACATCGACTTTGACCATATTTTCTGAATATGTTATCACATAACCATGGAGGATTAGAGGCTCAGATGCTGTTATTAGCGTAATTTCTAGTCAAACGTAAAAAAATAATTTTTTTTATGTAACAGGGTCAGTAATTTGAATGTACAGGGTCGTCTATTTTAGTAACACAGAGTCATTCATTTCCAAAAGCCATCGAATCGAATTTGAATTTTGTTCATAATTAGAAATATTCACATAGGTAGTATTCCAGTATTTTTTTTGCCACAGAAAAGGATAAGATGTTTGAGATTTTCTAAAAGGATTTAAAAAAGTAATGTTTATATATTCAATAATAATATCGGGACCTACGCAATAATTATTAATGCAAAATAATGCCGGGATCAGGAAAGATCTTTAAAGTTAGAGGGCTTGACGTAAACTTGGGATAGTCCAGCCATTAACGCAAATAAAATCTAATACAAATTCATGTTTAAAAGCGTAAAAAAAAAGTCCAAAACTTGATCTTTAAAAATTAGAGAATTCTTTTATATATATATAAAAATGTTATATTAGTGATTTCTGGTTGGCTCAACAGAAATTTAGTTTTAAGTTTGGTATGTTTTGGGTCTTATAGTTTTCGGCACAATCGGTTTAATAGAGCAGACGGACGAATTTTTTGATTCATCTACCGATGCTGCTCAAGATTATATATATATAGTATGCTTAGTCTCCGACATAATCGAATTAATATGGCAGAGGAACGGACGGATGTTTAGACTCAGCTACCGATGCTTATCAAAGTTTATATATGTATATTCAACGGAAACGGCCCAGCCTTCTTCTTTTCATACATTTGTACATTATATACCATGTAACCCTACAAGTATGATGTGTAAAAGTATATACGTAATATATTTATAAAAAGATTAAAAAACTTGGAACAATTTTAACAAACGGGAACGAGACAAAAATATACTTTGGAATAAAAGAGATTGGTAGTAAAATGTAACAAACTTTGTTATTTATCTATAATTTTTAATTTTTCAAATAATAAAATGTAACAACATTTAATATATTCTTGTAGGTATCAGAACCCTGCCGTCATACAATGTATAAAGTGTTGCCATATTCCCTCTTAGTCGCACTTACATGAATTTTGATCTGTACAACATACTTGGCAATAATGTTCACCAAACTTTATATTAACCATATTCAACACACAAGATCACTGAATTAAAAGCAATTACACCTAGGTTGTTGATTTAAAAAATATCATTTTAAATACAAAAAATTATACATTTTCTGTTTAGTTTATAGTTCGATATTAAAATTGTTAAATATATATGAAACTATTTGTTATATCAAAGCAACTCTGTTCTTTTGCACAGAGTTGCAACTCATTTCCATTACCTTTATTATTCACCACATAAAAATTTGTCAAAAAAACTCTAGAAATACATACTGTCATCGCCGAATTTACATCGGTTTAGCTTTGTACGTGACTATTTAATTGCTACAAAACAAATAAAATCACAACAAACCTTAAAACTTTTGAATTCCAAAAAATATACCAACGACTAGTACCCACCTTTAAAGTGCCCGCTACATATTCCAGGGGGCTATTGCAACTGCGCGTTTTTTATTCACCACGCAACTAAATAAGATTCGTCTGTCGACGTAGGGTAGAAGCAAGATTCACGTTTAATTCGATTCCACTGTTGTAAGGGTTTGTGCGAAGTGAGTACACGCGGCGATCATACGCTCCGCAAAATGAAAGAAATTATCTTGACTGCTACCGTCGCTCCCTCCGAAGCGCCCAAGTTCGCCAACGACATAAGCTGCTGCTGCCGCAGCGCTGGTTAAATAATCACTATTCGGCAATTTGCATTTTTTCAATGCTGATTTCTAACAAATATTTCAAATCAATTTATTGAATTCACGCGTATAAATATAATTAAATATAATTTTGTGCGTTTTAAATGTGATAAAACAGTGAAAATTTTTCTGAAATATAAATGTGTGAATTTCTGCCAAGTTTTCGTTGTCGCCATTTTGCGGTATATCTATCGTGGTCGTCGTTGAGGTGAAATGTAGGGAAACCAAAGAGAAAGATGTCACACGACAACCAAAGCAGCAACGAAACCCGATTCGACAACTCAGTTGGCAACGTTGCGTCACGAAACTTTGCAGAATTTTCGCTTCAACGAAAAATTGTAAATAATTTGGAATAATTAAACGAAAAAGTGCATTTACTTTTAAAAAAACTTCATATTTGTGCTTAAGAGTGGAAAATTATGATTTCGTAAAAAATTCTTACGTTTTAGTGCATTACGTAACAATGTGCTAATCGGTGATAGCGGCGGTGGCAGCAACAGCGGCAGCTAACTGAAAAAATTTTGCATGAAAAATACATACAAGTGTTTTTTTTTTTTTAATGTATTTGATTGACTTTCATCGAATTAATGCAATTTTATTTCTTTATTCTTGCAGAGCTCTGTGCGCTAGCTTCAATTTATCGTTGAACGTCAAAAAAAACATAAAAAACAAATAACAAAATGTTCGTGTCAACAGTGTCCCGTATTGCCCCAGTTGCCAGGAGCGCTGTGAGTATTAAAACAACTCGTAATAACATATTTGAAAACAAATTTAATTATAAATGTGTTTGGCGTGGGTGTTTATATTGCCGCAAAGTTACATAATTAGAGTATATGCATCGATTTTTTCTCTTTAGTTCTTCTGATATAGAACATGAGATAGATGGGAGGTTAAAGAAAAGAAGAAAAAAAAAAGATTGCTGGCAACACATTTTACTCAACTAAAATTCGCGTGGTGAACTTTTCGACTTCCAATGGCCGCGGTGAAAATTTTCTTACGTTACATAAGTTACTCGTTTTGAATGAGGTTATGTAGCGATATGTCTATGTACATATGTATGTACGTAGAAATATTTGCCGGAATGAAAGAATATAATTTGTTAAATATGCCTTATGCTTTTTAATAAAACTTAAAGTTTATAAATTTAGATTAAAGTTCAATGGGGCGTGATAGAATGAAATATATTGTATAACACAAAAAATTGCTCATAGAAATGTTTGAGGTTAGAAGCGGTCTGTTAAGCAGTGTATCGTTATTTCAAAACTTTTAATTATTACAAGTTATTTGCTTGATTGTTTACTGTTTAATATTTATTTTTAGTTTCAAGAAACAAATTACAATATATAAATACATACATATATATATAATTGGTACTTTAGTTGCTTCACCGCGCGCTACAAACAATGCCTCACCCTCAAATTGTTTTTCGACTGCCAAAAGTATTATTTAATAGTTGCATAACTTGGCCAAGAACTCAAGAAATGCTAAGGTTTTTGTTATCAAATGTCAATTAATAGACAATTAGATAAACACAAACGTGAGCACATTTTTTTTTGTATATGCATGCCTATTACACAATTACATAATTGCTGCAAGAGTTCAATAATCTTAACATTTTCTATATTTCTTTTTTTTTATTTACAGCTCCTCAACGGCTCTAAACAATACTTGCGACCATTGAGCAGCGCAGTCATCAGCCAGAGCCAAACTTTGGCCGCTCAGAACACAACCCCCCGTTGCATTACTGCCACAAATCAGGTCATTCCAGACCTCTTCAGTCACACGTGACATTGATTCGGCTGCCAAATTCATTGGTGCTGGTGCTGCAACAGTCGGTGTCGCTGGATCCGGTTAGTATTGGATAAATTTAGTGAAATTATTTTAATATGTATAGTCAAAGAGCAAAAAGATTGAAGAGACTACTTAACGCCGTCTACGTTTTACAATGTTTATCATCTAAGCTGTTGTTTTCAATTTTGGTTGAATTTGAAGCCTTACTAGTCAGTTACAATCTAGCATCTGGGGCACACAAACGAGTATCTAATTACTCTCAATAAGCCTCGGGAAGGTCTGAGATTTGGTCAAAGTTTAGCAGCTTTGTCTGCACTGTGTTTTAAACTTAAACTAATATATTTCCTAGCAGGAAACTTGTATGATTGCAAGGCAAAAGAACAAGAAAAGCTGCGTGCCCGCCAAATTGTGCTGGGCGCGCATTGGAAGCTTTTGTGACCAGCGTTTTTAGTGCGATGTGCTTGCTGCATGCTAATATTTTTTATATTAGCAAGTAGAACTCAATTCAGACTAATCTGTGACTGACTTCCGGCACAAAGAAAAACCATACAAACATTTGTTTGGGTGATTCTGTTTGGTAACGTTACGGCAAAGTTTTTCTCTATTTTTTTCTCTTTGACTTTTTATTAAAACTTTAACAATTGCTTATTTTTTGTCTACTTTTTCTATTTTCATATTTCACATCCAATACAACACAGGTGCCGGTATCGGAACAGTATTCGGTTCCCTCATCATTGGTTATGCCAGAAATCCATCGCTGAAACAGCAATTGTTCTCATACGCTATTTTGGGTTTCGCCCTGTCTGAGGCTATGGGTCTGTTCTGTCTTATGATGGCCTTCTTGCTGCTCTTCGCTTTCTAAAAAGTGTAATATGCCATCTATAACAAAAACTACCAGCAATAAATCAATTACTACAATAAACAAAAACAACAACAACAACACCAGCAGTTATTACAACTTGATTTTTGAGCTCCACCATCTTCTGTGTAATATTTATTGTGTTAATTAAAACGAAACATCTTAAAAGTAATTGAGAAATCAAGAAAAACACAACAAAACACACACTTTGATTTAAGTTTAAAACTGAAAATAAAATAAAAAATTTTTGAAAAACAATTATAAGAATAATAACCCAGAATATCGAAAGCTCGAAAATAATAATCACAAAAGAATAATAAGAATGTTACACACGAAATGTGCCGGAAGCGAGTTATTCGATTCGATTTGATCAAATTAAAGAAATTCACATTCGGCAGTGAAAGGTTTTAACCAGTAGCGTTTTATGAACCGAAAGTTTTTAGTCATCGTAACGAAGCATTAAGTTTCATTACACATTTTTATTTGCAAAAAGTTCCGATAAGTTTGTACAATTTTTCGATCAAGCTCAATCATCTCCCATCGCGTCATTATGCACATTGCATTTGATCTGTTCGCGCGCTCTCTCAAAAATTTCTCAAGACACTTAACATCAGTCGGATCGGGAAATGCAGGTTCCTTCTCTCATAACATCCGGAAGTAATGCAATTGCTGCTATGGCACGGTGTGCGGTGCATTAAAATTGAACGGAAATTAGTTACACAAGTTATTTTGAATTAGTTACTCTAAGTGGCTTCAGTACTGAAACAAAAAAATTTTATTTTTTGTTTTCGATATTCATTAATGTGCTTTTTTTTACATTTTTTTAAATTAAATTATGTATGCCACTTGAATGAAAATGTATAATAATTATGATATTATCAAAACTGATTTTGTAGAGCGATCGTAATATAAAAACAAAAATAAAGCATCAAGGAATAATGTGAATGAGTAAGAAATCGAATGGCTTTATTTCTTAATGGGCTTTAAACACTGAGTGGTTGGGGTTGTTCTCAAATCATAAAACGAAAGACGATATATTTAGTTCCTCAAAGTATTTAAATACAGAAACATCAGATAAATGAAGATAATTCAATCTATCGAGGCTACACGTGTATTTTAAATTGTCAACAATTTAGGGTTGGTACTGTGTAAGAGCGCGTTGTATTGCAATATTGTATATTTATAATAATGAAGGACTACTATCATGTTAGCAATTTAACAATGTAGGTATTAACACAACCCAATGAGCTCCTTTATCTTGGTACTATCAGTATTTGATATAATTTACATAAATGATTTAGGGAATTTTTATCACTTTTGCCGAAATTATACTCGATAATTTTATCAAAAGTTCCTAAACCAATAATCTGGTTAATATTATTTTGTTAAGATGGTGGATAGGGATTAAAATGTCGCTGAGATCTTTCGTTATAATCACAAAGGGCAGACTAGTAGAACCAAAGATATATACAATTGAATAAAGACATTTTTTTAAAAAAAAAGATTAATATCCGATATCTCGAAAACCGCTCTACTTAAGGTGTGTTCAGACACGCAAATATTTTGATAAAATTTTACAATTCTTATTTGCATTTTCTGGTACTAAAATTTTTTGTGTGTGTATTCACACAACTCTTCACCACAACTCTTTTATACTGAATGAAACTCACCAAATATATAAAATAGAAAGAGAAAGCGGTGGAATATTTCACTTTTTTTAATTACATCATAGGAAAAACAATAAATTGCATCATGAATTATATAATTAACAGTATGATAAATATTTTATTCGAAGTATTGCCCATCGCTAGCTATACATTTCCTCACCCGTCTGACAATATGTGGGTGCCGCTTCAAAAAAAACTATTCTTTTTTTAAGACAAGCCAGTCATTGAGTTATTTTCGTACATTTTCATTTCAAGTGAAGCGCTGCTCAGCAGGGGCGTTTTCCAAAAAAGAGTAAAAATCGGACCGATTCAAGTCTGGTGAGTAACCGCATGCGCAACAACTTTCCTGCCTCCTTAAGTGCCTCCAACGATTCCCTTGCCGATTTTGCAATGTGGTTCTTTTTCTTTATATTCTGGGCGTTTTTGGACAAAAAGTCACTAACTGTGTGTAGTATTAACCAGTTCGGCTATTCGGCGTCTTAAAAGTTTTATTTGGTGTTCCGAGATCTTTATTTTCCAGACCAAAATCGGAACCTTGAACTGTTGGAACCAGTCTGTGCATGTTGTTTTCCATAGAACATACTCAACGTAAGCTTCCAAAGGTGTTCATTAAGCTTCTGCTGCGATTTTCTTTAAAAGAATGCAAAAAAAATTGCTATATAAGCGATTCGCCGTATTCTGGTAAAAAATTTGACATTTCTATCGCAAAGTTGTGTATTTCTTTTCTTTGACAGATGTCAAAATCTTAAAAAAAAAAAAACCTAACAAATGTCGCTAGAGTCATCGTTGGGAAAATTTCGGTTTTATATTTACAAACTTGATATAAACACTGGACTTACACCAGACCACTAAAAAAACTGTTTAAAATCTTTAAAAAAAAATATTTATATAATTTTATTAAATTTGGCAATTTAAATTACAACAAAATCAAAATTTGTTACTAAAAGAAGTTTCCAAATTTTATTCTCCTTTTTTTGATAACTTTATTTATCCCAATGGGGACAATCATTAAAATTGTTGGAAAAACATTAACTTAAAAAATTAAACATAATTTAGTTCACCACACACATAAAAGTTTCGAAATTTTCGTGGTGTCTTTGTTGTTTTGAGAGTTGTAAATTACGTTTTAAGATTTTTTTTTTTTTAAGGGGACTTAACCATAACGGTGAGTTTTCTGTATATGGGTAGCACTTATTTTTCCCGATTACGCCCCATATGCCTAGATGGTAGTTTGGTTTGCCAATAAAAAGCGACTTTATACTAAATTGAAAGAACGTTTGAATTACAATAAAACTATTTCGTCGAATGTAAAAATACGGATACATTGGATATTTTTGTACATTAGAGTGGTCTTACCACGCTGAACACATTTCTTCTTGTCTCAAGACGAGCGAAAATATTGGATGAATTACTTTCTCAATTTAAAGTTGCATTCAAAAATTGTCATCAAATCCACCAGTCTTAAGCAAGTGTCAACGGCAATAAAAACAATTTTCTAAAATGGAACACCCTGTGCGAGAGACCCTGTAGTTTGATTGTTTTGGTTCGCGAGGCACGTTTTCTTTTGTATTTATACGTTTAATGGATTTTGCGAAGAAAATCTTAAGCAAATATGGTTGGAAAGATGGTGATGGCCTGGGCAAAAACAATACAGGAATTGCTAAGCCGATAAGAGCGAATCTAAAATTTGATAATGCTGGTTTGGGCTTAGATCGAGCAAAGGAATTTAATGATCATTGGTGGGAGCGTTGCTTTAATGAAGCTGCAAGTAATGTGGATGTTACCAATGGTAATGGAGACGTAGCTGTGGCGCTCAAGAACACTGATGACTCTGTAGAGATCTCGACCAAAGGATACTCGCAAAAAAAGCTCAAAAAAGCAAAGGAGCAAAGTGCTGCTGCTGGCGGAGCTGTTTATAATAATTTCTTGCAATGCGCTACGCTTACGCGTAGTGGCGATGAGATTCTGAACGATAATAGAATTACTGTTAAAGAAATTGAAGTGGCCGAAGTGAAGGTGCTCACCGATGAGGAACTATTTCTTGCGTGTGGCGGACGCACAGCGCACAAAGGTGCACGGCACGGTTTAAAATTAAGTGCAAAACTGGCACGTATCGAAGAACAGGAGAAGCAAATGCTGGCAAAAATGCAGGGAAATGATGCTTCACATGTGCTTAAAGAGTACGCTGACGAGACAGAACTGGAGTTGCCCAAGAAGAAGAAAAAGAAGAAAAGTAAAGAAAATGATGCTTCAGAAACGCATAATGAATACTGCCAGGATTACGTCGTTACTGAGGAGAAGGATGTAATCAAGAAAAAGAAAAAAAGGACAAGAGAAAACCAATAGACACTGAAGAAACAAACGATGCAGCCTGCTCTGAAGACAATGAGACAACAGTCAAGAAAAAACGAAAAAAGGAACAGAGCAAAACAGATGAGTTTGAATCGGAACTAGGAGAACAGGATTCCACAGAAATAATCGAACTCGCCAGCGAAGAAAAACAACAGAAAACCTCAACAGAAGAAACTACATTTGAAACGGCAAAAACCAAGAAAAAGAAGAAAAAACATAATAAATAGCAATTCTTTAGTTAGTAAAACCTATTTTTATTAGAAATTGTTACCAATTTTATAATAAACCTATTTTAAACAAATGTCAATATCATCTATATGTGTACGTTAACCTTTTCGTGCTTTGGCTTTGATGCGCCTCGACTTGCCCATGCGTTTGTTGACCGAAGCGCCCGCTTTGACGCCACGTTTGCTCCGTGACGACTTCTCAGACTCCAGACCCGCTGCTGATGCTTTAGTATTGCGCTTCAGTCCTTTTTTCTTGCCACCGAAACCAAATTTCTTGTTACGTTCTTTACGTTTCGATGCAGATTTCTTCTGCTGCGCCTCGAGTGCCTTGGCATCTTCCAGGAAATCAAGGTTCTTCAGTTTTCCCTTGCGGAACTTTTTGAGCTTGTCGAGCAATTCTTTCTTGTCCATTTCACGTTGCACCTTTGTCTGTTTGGCCAGCATTTTGCCCATTTTACGCTGCTCGCGTATCTGTTTAATGCGTTCCGATTTGGCTTGACCCTGCTGCTTGGCCATAAGATTGGCACGCACCTTTTGCATATGCTCATCCGTTTTAGCCATTTCAGCAAAGTAGTCATCGGGGCGACGCGTTGCAACGCCAAGTTCTTGCAAACGTTTAATACCTTCAGCAACGGCTGCTTGTGCTTGGCGATGGAAGAGCATTTCCCGTTTGAAATCATTCAACACGGGATCCTCTTCGGGACGTACATAGGGAAGCTTAAGATTACCTTTAAAGAGATTGGCACGTTTCTGTTCGTGCTTTTCCAGTTGTACCGCGAGCTCTGGTGCTAATGGCGCAAGATCATTTACCATATCCATTCGCTCAAGCCATGGCAAATCCAGTTTAATTTCATCCGTTTTTGCAAGTAATTTTGTCTTTAAAAAAAATTAAAGCAAATAACTATTACGGCAACTAAAAATTGAGTTTGTTGTTTTACTTACGATATCATTTATTTTGACACGCGAAGCGCTGTACTCTACGTTAAGTCCTGGTTTGAGATCACCACGCGCAAACGCTTCTTGCAGCTGAAAACGAGAAACAATTTACAAAGTTATACATTGTGAACGTTTTTGTTTGCAGTTAACCGCTTACCTCTGCATCGGATTCATTTTCTGAGTTGTACTCCGACTCACTACTCTCCACATCGTAATCCGGCATTGTGTATCAAAATTATTAGTTGAAAATTTCGTTTATACTATATATTTTTATTTCATATAAATTAAACCTTAAACAAAAACACACGTGCGGCTTCTGCTACAACACAGGGTGCAACGTTTGTACTTTCTTGTCGCCGATGTTTTAATAATAACGCCTTTGATAGCAAATAACGCCGTTGCTAAGTTTAAATGTAGCTTCGCGATTGAAGACGCGGCGATTTTAAATATAAACTGCAAAATTTTTCTTATTTGTTGTGGTTGTGTGTGATAATGTCTACAGCAAATCTTTCAAATGTTTATGCTCGTTTGATGCGTAAATATGGCGAGCGTTATACAATAACGTACAATGCGCCACCCTCTTATCTGAGCCATATTGTTGGATCCGTTGTTGCTGGCGCAAAAATAGTGCTCGTCTTCAAAGAGGATCGAACAAAAATATCTAAAAGCCAAGATTTTGTGTCACCAAGCAAGCTGAAAATCAAAAAGTCTTCGAGCGACTTAAATCTAACAGGTAGTCCACTAAAGGACGACTGCATTGCAGATGCAATTGCAGACTTGTCGCTCGATATGAATATAATTGAGCATAGAAAATCCTGGAAGTTGGACGAGGAATGGCATCGTGGCCTTTCCGTTGATAAGGCACGCGAAATTATGTGCACGCAAGAATTTCAAATGGACTCAGAAAAGAATCAAAGAGGCTCCGTGTGGTTTTTGTGCACTGGCGCAGACGCTGAACGTACACTTTTGCTGCAATACGAATACCTCAGCAACTACTTTGTTCGCGGCATATTGCACTTTACGGGTATTGTACCTGCGCATTGCGTTAATGTGCAAAAGCTAGTGAAGTCCCATTATGAGTTGATATCATCCAAAAGTCAGATAGAGACCTACATTGAGAACACGTACAATATTAAACAAAACATGTCATTGCGCTGTGCCTGGTCCGCTGTGACACCTATGCCTGCTCTTATAGATTTATCCTCATGCGATGTAACGCTTACGCAGACATTTCGTGTGGGTGAGTGTGGTCCACTAACGCAGGATTATATGAATCAAATACGTATTTTATTGTATATACGTGATGACATACTGGCGTACCGCAAGGCGCAGGAGTCGGGTAACAACATTGAAGCAGTCTATCGCTGTGGACGGTATGAAGTTCATAGTTCCATATATATTCTATCACTATTGACATTTTTCTTTTGTTCCAGTGGCATTGACATGGATGAGCTACGCGAAAGCGTACACCAACTATTAACTGAAGTTTCTGGCTTCACGGAAATAGACAGTGGCAGCGGTGCGGAATTTGATATTGAGGATGTTGTGCAACGTACCAAAATGCGTCGTTTAACAGATCTAACCGATAAACTGTGGGAAGTTTTAAAATGTTGCTCCACTTATAAGGACTTAAAGAGTGCATTCAATATACTCTTTCAGTATGCTGCACGTCGTAACATTGTTGTATGTGCAACCTTTAAAAGCAATGCTAAAAAATATTGATTTTTGTTAATTTTTTTTCTTCTATTTAACCTTTAGAATACGCCAACGAACAAAAACCGCTTAGCAGAAATCATTACCGGGCTAGCAAATCAACGCTTAGCTATACCTTGCCTCTCTGGTGTGGAACCGCTTGAGTTGCTCTTAGAAATTGGTTTAGAGAAGCTATACAAAGACTATGAATACATCTTTACCGAGAGTAAGATTTGCAGTGCAAATCTATTAAAGCATTCTACAAATGCAGCACAGTCCGACAAGGAGAATGATTATATACAACCCAATGTGCGAAAATCGCTGCATAATGCTGTACGTTCGGAGACGCCAGTAAATACGCGCAAAACGTTGTTGCATCATAATACAAAGAATGGAGCTGCTGCTGGTCAAGTGGTAAACGATAGTATTGTCGAATTTCGGAATAGCAATTTCGATGAACGTGAAAGTGCGACAAAGATTGCACAACTTTTGCAGATACACACTACATTGGAGCACCAAATGATGATACACATAAACTTGAATTTGGTCAATGGTAAAATAATTACTTATGCATATTTGTATTTATTATGAAAAATACATCAACTAATTTTTATTATTGGTTACAGTCTATCGTGATGTTTGTACGCAGCTACTGAAACGGCCACTACGTTTCGTGGACTGCATAGAAGACTCCTTCAGTGATGTCATGAATATACAATTATCCGTGCGCTATGTGCGCGAACATTTGGAGGGGTATGAATAATTTTTTTTAACATTTAAGTTTTATTAATTAAAACATTTGTAAAAAAAAAACAGTAAGGATCCACATGCAAGGCGCATTATTATGTCATCTAAGAATAAATTTCGGAACGTCAATTCAACTTTCTACTACAGCATGGAAAATGTTTGTCCACCGGATTTGGCTGAATGTTTGCAATGTAGTGGTAAGTATTTCTTTTACTTTGAGAAAACTAAGTTTTAAGATTTTGAATTATTGAAACAACACAAGGAAAATCTTGTGTTCGTATCTACTACATTTTGCCAGATAAAAGAGAGAATCATGTATACCATGATTTTATATGATTTGATTTTATAATGTCCAATTAGAATTAGATGCATTATGCTTTGTTTCCTCTGTCGTTCCCGAATGTGTTCACATTTTGCTCCGAAAGAAACAGGTTAACGCTAATGCGAACGCTAATACCATTGGAAACATGTCATCAAATTGATTTTCTGACTCCTTAAGAAGCACCAAAAACAACCACAATAAACATTTTTGAAATATTTCTTTATATAATGCAATGTAATGGAATTCAATGTGTCAGATCCAACATTCCAAAAAAAAAAAATATGGTTTCGAAAGTTCTTAAAGTAGTCGACATAATTTCAGGTCTGTAAATCATAAAAAATTAGCAGTGGTTCCTTTCAGTGGTTTGCGTTGGCTTTGAGCCACGAACTGGTTTTTATTTAGTGTCGAGCCATGGTACGGTTCGGTTCAATTGGTTCGAGAAAACATATGTTAGAAATATTTTGATTTACTTAAAGTAATAAAATTTTGACTAGTTGAGCACTTATTTTACTGACATACATCAGACGTGCACGGCAGCCATCAGCTGAAAAAGTTTTAATAAAAATAAATACGTATTTGAATACAATCGTCTTTTTTGTTTTTGTAATTATTATCAAAATTCGTATAATATAAGCTCTGTTTAAAAAAAAAATTAAATTTTACAACAAAATTATAAAACACTTTGTTGTGAAAAAAAAATGCGTAAAAATTTAGCAATCTCGACATATGCTCTCTTTAAATCGTCTTATGCCAAAATCATCGTACCACTTAAAAAAAATTCTCTCCTATTCTATTATACTTGATATAAAGTATACGAGCAGTTCTATTACCATTTTCAACTTTTTAATAAATTTTTATATAACAATATTTAATATAAAGTTAATTAAAGAAATTAGGAACCGGTTCTAACCGAGACTCTTTTGCTGCTTATATGGTTTGGTTTTTGGTTCAAAGCCTTTTTTATTCACAGGAGCTGGTACGGTTCATGGTTCGGAGCTTTCGTTTGAAAATACTGTAGTTTTGTTCGAAATCCGGGTCGATTCGAATCCAATTTGAAGCCCTGAAGAATTCTGAATGCTACTAGATTAGCATTTAAACATTTATTGATTAAATATAATTAATTTTAAATTTTTTTAATTTTCCCTGAATGAGACCAAGGTGGAATACCATAAATAATTTTTTTTGGCCAGACCAACGAACCACAACTTGGCGGTTAATTTGCAGGAAATTAGTTTACGAGAAATTGTTTTTGACCCAGGCACTACGCTTATTTCTTCTGGATAAAGGTAAATATTTTGATCTAGTCGCCTTCGAAATTGTTCTGACTCTGTCGAGAACTCATGAAAATGAAAATGGTAGTCTATAGATTGAACCTAGAAACTCTGATAAACAAAAAAAAAAAAGATTAATATAAATTATCTAGTGTTATGCATCTTATTGTTAAACTCTCAAATGCAGCATTTTTATTTGTTTAAAATAATAAAATATTTTTTTTTTTTTTACATTTTTTTTGCAGATAAAGAAATGGTCAAGGAAAACACTTATTACTCATGGCTCTACCGTCAAATAAAAACGCTCAAGCCTTCCGTGTAAATTTTGTTGTAAATCTATTATTATTTTAATTTAGTTTTGTGTTAAATTCAATTTAATTAATTTTTACAAATGCTTTTGCAGTTTCTGCGTTATTTTGCATGTTAGTTTTAACAAAAATATATAATATATTTGTAAAAATCATGTTAAACGAATTCTTACAAGTTTAAGCCGCCTCAAAGGCATTGAGCATTTATTTCTTTTTTTTTTGTTTTGCTTACGCTTGATTGAAGCTGCTGACTGACTGCGTTTGCAACATAATCTGTGATGTTGTTTAAATTGATTACGACGCGGCCAATTTGAAAAATTTTTAGCTATAAACGTTCTGTAAAGATTTATATCCAAGGTTTGTATAATAGAAATTATGCTTATCAGCGTTTTTGTTTTGCTCAACGTTTTCTCAACATTCAACAATTTTTTTTCTTCGTTTTAATTCTTTAATTTTTCTAACTATGTTTTTTCCAAGATCATTCAACAAATAAATACGCGGAATTAAAAGCCAAAGCACAAATGCTCGATAAGGAAAAGCACAAAAGAATAAATGTGAAAATTGCAAATGTTTAAAAATAAATATGCTCCAATATGTTCAAATCCAATTAGCCATTCCAAATAAGTAAACTTTAGTATATTTGCTGGTTACGATTGATTTCGAAAACTCAGACGTACGTTGAACGTGCTGCGGTTCGGACGTTTCTTGGCACAAAGCGCTTAAAACAAAAATAAAAAAATAAGAAACGAAGCGAAGTGGATAAAGAAGCCCTAATAAAACAACAACAAAAAATATATGTTTAGCTGAAGTGCATCGAATAAGTTCCTTCCGTTGTGTTGTCCTTTGTACAGGATACAAACTGTATACAGCTGCCTAACGTGTTCTTTTGCCATAAAAGAATTTTAAGTGTTAATTTTAAATTTAAATTTAATTAAATTTAACAAAACAAATGCGAATCGTGTCGTGAAATAATCCAATTACAAAAAATGGTGTGTTCTAAATGTCTCTGTTTAAACATTTAATTTAATTAAAATAATTCTAAGTGCTTAGCTTCATTTGAAAATTTAAAATTAAATTGTTTTTAGAATTTTAAAAGTCTTTAAAAAAAAAAAACTATTGTTTTAAACTGGAATATTAATGGAAATTCAATACAAAAGAAAAAACTGTTTTAAGGACATTTATGTGCACGAAGCCATAACAGTGTAAAAGGCTTATACCATGTTAAAGAGATTTAACAAAAAAAAAAAATATTTAGAATGGACTTTAAGAAAAAAAAAAACTTAAAGGACTTCGCATATCGAATTCTTGCAAAAAAAAAAAAGGATCTATCAAATTACAGCAAATAACTTGCAAAATATATAAAATTTAATAATAAAAAAGAAGCTAACATCCAGAGTTTGTATATACTTTTGTGTTGTCCTTCGAATCCTTGAAACAAAAGAAATCACATAACATAAAATAACATAAAATTATGAAACTAAGTAATAAAAAGAAATACCTAAACAATATATTGTGGTGTTAAAAAAAATTCAAAATTTTTATGCGCTTACTCCCTAGAATTCTTCTATATCGAAAATAAGAAGACCCGTATTTTTTAATCGGATAATAATGGTGCCGAACAGCCCCTGAAATTTCCATGTATTTTAAATGGAAAAAATAACTTTTTCGTTGATTTAATGTAGAAACCTGGAAAATGGATATTTTTTAACCGGAATAACGATGTTTCTTTTCATAAACGTTCATAGAATAACATACAATCATTTCTTATTGAATTTTCAAAAAAATTTTTTTTTAAACTTATCACAACAAAATTTTTTAAACTTTTCACAACAAAATGTAGTGAATTAAAGGAAGCAAAAATTCAGGACCAAGTCAAAAGTATTTTTAACTACTTCAACAAATTTTTATGTGACAATAAATTCAGGCACATTTTTTAAATTTTCAAATTGCAAATTTTTGACATTTATGAAAATTATAGAAAATTTTTTAAAACTTATTACGAATTTTTAAAATTTGACAAAAATTGAAACCAAGAAATAAACGAATTCAAAAAATTAAAGAAAATTAGCGATAGCTAGTTCCTTTTAATTAGTTTGGGGTTTATGTCTTTCATCAATTCCGGCTGGATGGACCAATCGTTGTTTATTTTGCAAGTTATATTGAATCCCATAAAAAACCTTTCAATTGAAGACATTAATAGATTTTAAAATACCTTTGTAGAGGAGTGGTCCAAAAAACTTTATATCCTCAATGCCTTTGCGTTTAAGTAAAGTCATAACTAAAAAACAGAATCACACTAAAAAAAGGGAGTTCTCTGTTCCATAAAATATTTCAACTAGTTATAATTTGGGTTCAGTGTATCTTACTTTGACTGCAGCGTTATTTCTTGTTTTAGTTATATGTGTGGCTACAAGCACTCTTTAAAAAAAAAAAAAAAAAAAACTTTAATTTTAGTAAAATTAAAGCTCAAATACCCGTTACGTAACTACAAGATTAAATCTTGACTATGGCTTAAATGAAAGCTTAAATCTTCATCTTTGATCATCAGGAGCAAAAATCCATGTAGTTTACAAATTTTGACTTTGTTGAAGATTCTGAGTTCTCTTTTGGTTCTATTCCCTTTTATTTTGGGGCTACAAATTTTTCTTAAGAATCGTTCTCGAGATGTCCTCCAAAAACGTGTTTTTGGGACTTTTTTCGGTTATTGCTATATATCTAGAGAATGAAGAGTCTCACAATTTCTTTATTAATTTCTTTTTAAATACACTATTATAAACAGTGTTAAATATATAAATTTCTGTGATTTTTTAAAAACATTTTTTGTAATAAAAAAGTATCCAGTTGATATTCACAAGTAGCATATAAAGATATATAATAACAAAAGGACAAAATCCCAAAAAATATGGTTTTTGAGGAAATCTCAAGAACGATCACTAAAAAAATGTTTGGAATCTATGCTCCAAATTACACGGAAATAGTTTCATGTGAACCCTGATCCTTTTTGGATGTAAACAAGTGTTATATAAATTGTCGGACGGCGAAGACCCCATAAATTCGTATTAAAGTTACATGGATTTTTGCTCCTGATTATGAAAGTTGATGGTTTAATTTATCATTTAAGTCATATTTAAACTGATTAATACGTCGCGTTTTTTTTTTTTTACAGTGCTTTCAATTTTGTTGAAACAAACTTTTTGAATCATCCATTAATGGATAAATGGATGTTTAAAAATAATGTTTATTTTGTTTTTTTTTTTTAAATATCCATTTATCCATTAATGGATGATTCAAAATAAAGTTCGTTTCAACAAAATTGATATGTTAAGTCTACTTACACATCCTTGACCCATTTAAAAAAAAGTCAAGTGATATTTTTAAAGAAGATAATGCTACGATTCACAAAAACTGCGAGACAATATCTTTGGTTTTGGTAAAGAACATTGGCTTTGTGTCATGGCCTCTATGTTCTTCGGCCTTAAATTCCTTTGAGAATTATTGGGGAATACTTACCGAACAAATTTATAAACATAATACAGTAATTCAACTCGAAGATGACCAAGATTTGATCGCCATTCTAATAATTAGTATGGAACAACTATGGGGAAGCTAAGAGATATTTTATGAATTAAATTAGTACATTCCTTTCTTTGGATATACTTTCCAATAATTTTTTAAAAATAATATTGTTAAGTCGAGTTATAAGTGGCGAACTTAAGAAATTTTAAAAGAGGAATAGAAATGTAGTACCGTTACAATAGGTATTTTGCATAATTTTGTTTTGTATTTCTGTTGTGATCATTTTCGTAGAATATAGTGATACTCTACATCCAGCCGTTTTTTACTTACATCAACATATTAAGTGGCGTTATAGGTGACGTACGGGCCTTATGGCAGAGTCCGCCTTGTATGTATCACAGAGTCACCACCTTTGTACCCAAAGGGTAAAAGGGTATATTAAGTTTGTGCGAATGTATGTAACAGACAGATAAACCCTATAAAGTATATATATCAGCATTGGAAGGGGAGTCGAACTAGCTATGACTGTCTGTCCGTCTGTCTGTCCTGCTGTCTGCCGTATGAGTGAAATTATCTCGGATACTATAAGAGATAGGGCCACCATATGTGAAAGTTAAGCTCTCCCAAGCCTAACGTACGGTGCAAACGGTTTTTCTTTAGCCCCAATTTTAGGGGTACCCCCAAAAAAATTTACCCCAAATATTTGGGTTTTTGCACAAAAACGTCATTGTTTCTTATTCTAGGAAGTTCAAATTTAATATAAATTATGTCTATGATAGTCCCAATAAAATATCCCAATATGGGTAGGATCAACAAAATTTTAGGTAAAGCACCCATCCAAATGTACCCCAAAATTTTGTGTTTATGCACAAAAAACTCATTGTTTCATATTCTAGGAAGTCTAAATTTACAATCAATTATGCCTAGGATAGTCCAAAGTGAAATTCCAGAAAAAATTAGGTATCGCCTCCATACAAAGATATACCCGATTTTTTAAGTTTTTGTATGAAAATCCAATTCAATGAGGTATGGTAGTAAGATATACTAACAATGTAAATAAAGATTAGGTAGGTATCTTGCATTCGAACATACTCGACTTCAGCGTTCTTTCTTGTTTTTGTTAAATTCAGTATGAACTACTATACACATATGATAATCTCAACAGGAAGAAAACCAAATGTTGTGCGGATGATTTCTAAAATAAATACTTAGTTCAGAATTTTGGTGAAAATCTACCCCATATTTTTTATTAAGCTATTTTACTACAATACACGAAAACTCAGATGAATCTCTAAAATTCGTAATTTATTTTTTATTTGTGCTTTAAGGGTGAGTTCTTTTTTTAAGTTCGGCTATGCCTTTCTGGCGATAACGTTGATGATCATGATATGGATGTCACTTGCGAGAGCGTCCATGTACAATCGTGAAATTGAAGAGACACGGTATCCGCCCTGCACGTATAATGTGATGTGCACATGTTCGAAATCGTCAACAGATCTCGGAATAGTGCACTGTAAAAATGTGCCCTTTCCAGCATTACCCAAGATGGTCAATCAATCAAAGGTAAGCGTAGGAAAACTTTTTTTTGTTTGGAAATTAGACTTTCAATTCTTTACGTATAAAAATTTAGGTATTCATGTTACATATGGAAAACACGGGTTTGCGAGAAATCGAGCCATACTTTTTACAATCGACTGGCATGTATCGTCTAAAGATCTCTGGTAATCATTTAACCGAAATACCTGATGATGCCTTTACCGGACTTGAACGTAGTCTCTGGGAACTTATACTGCCTCAAAATGATCTTGTTGAAATACCATCAAAATCATTTCGACATCTACAAAAGTTACGACATCTTGATCTTGGCTATAATCATATTACATACGTACAGCACGATTCGTTCCGTGGTCTTGAGGATTCACTGCAAACGCTTATAATGCGCGAGAATTGCATTTCAATGCTGCAATCGCACAGTTTCTCGGGTCTTCTGATATTGGAGACATTGGATTTGAGTGGCAACAATTTATTTGAAATTGATCCTAATGTCTTTGTGGATGGCATGCCGCGTTTGACAAAGCTTTTGCTAACCGATAATATACTTTCGGAGATACCATACGATGCGCTCGGTCCTCTAAAGAGTCTGCGTACCCTGGACATTTCGCATAATGTGATTTGGTCCTTGAGTGGCAATGAGACGTACGACATTAAAGCCAACACAAAGCTTAATTTGGACAATTTACATCTGGAATATAATCATATTGATATGTTGCCACCAAATTCATTCAAATATTTCGATGTTGTCAATAGAACTTTCTTTGATGGAAATCCAATACACACTTTAAGAGTAAGTTGTTCGAAATGCAAATATTTTTTTTTTTAGTTTAGTTTAGTTTATCAAAACCCCAGCACTCTCTGGTAAATGCACATACATAAATTTCTGTAAGTACAAACATCTCCAAATTCTCTCTCCAAAGCAGCCTTTTCTGGCGTTGATCTATAAAAGATTAAAATTTTAAAAATTACTTTTTTTTCTTGATTCATCTGTTTCAGGAGGATGCCTTTAAGCCTGCGCGCATACGCGAGATTTATATGCGTTACTGTGGATTGACAAATATATCGCCAGTTGCCTTCGATAGTTTAGTTAATAGTCTGCAAATTTTGGATTTATCCGGTAACAATCTGACACGTTTGCATCACAAACTTTTTAATAACTTTGATGTCTTAAGGTGAGTGTGGCCCACATCGTAATTTAAATGTTTAAAACACTTCCTAGACACATACGTATAAAGCGTATCGTATTGTGTCGAGTTTGCAATTTGGCGCCGTTCCGATTTGAGTGACCTTTTAATCCGATTGTCAGCACTACCCCAAAAAAAAAAAAAACACCACCAGCACCACCACTACTACCACCATGGGACACGTGCGCTTTAAAAATAATTGTAGAATTATTTTTAACGAGAAGAGATGAGAAAGAGAATACGCGAAACCAAGTATGGCTTCCGTATGTGGGCTAACTGTTGGTGTGACCTTATTTTTGCACGGTTGGAAATCACAAATCGAGCAATGTAATTAGCGGAATACGGTCACAAGCCGAGTTAAACTTAGAGACAGACTAACATTTCAACACTTTCGTTTTTACCGTAAATATTGATGAGAGCGTTGTAGTATTTATGGCTTTTTATGTTCGTCGCCCCTCCCCTGCACTTCCAAATCTCTTTGTGCAACGAATCTTGTGGAAACTTAAAATATTTTCTTTTCATATTTAGAGTTATTAGCATGCGCGATAATAAGATTAAAATACAAAAGCCCACGGAGACCTTTAATGCCATGCAATATACCCTGCTCAAGCTGGACCTTAGTGGCGAACGGAACGATGCAACGAATCTTCAGACATTACGCAAGTAAGTTCTACTTAGGCTATGCGCGTTCGGTGCAAAAACAATTTTTATTTATTTGCAAAAAGTATGACCAGAATGAGGAATATGCGCTCGCTGTCCGTTTCTCGTATGGGATCGACTACCATTGGACCAGAGGACTTTAAGGATTTCGGCGTCGAGCTTGAAGATTTACAGATTACACGTGGCAGCCTAACCGGTATACAGAGTCATGCATTTAAGCATGTACGCGGTCTGAAGCGTTTGGATTTCAGTGAAAATGGAATATCAAGTATTGAGAATGATGCTTTCCATGAGGTAAGATTTTATTATTTAGATACGTAACACAAAAACTACTTGTCTCATATTTAAATATCGTAGATTAGCGTGGGTCAATTTGTTCGAGTCAAAAAAATGAAAAAATGCGACCGAGTGCGTAGCAGGAACCTAAGCTTTGGGACATTCTATTAACATTTTCCCAAGAAACCATAGATCAAAAGTCAACTCTGATCTTCCGCATTTCCACTTGAAAATTCGCTGCAAATATTTCTTGAAAACATACTAGTTTCTAGCTTAAACCTAAAAGGAACAGGTTTTTCTTTCACCTATTTCATATATTTTGGGGCGTAGAATCCAAACATGTCCACAAAAAATTTAATTTTTAATTTAATCTTTCAAAGAAATTCATTCAAATAATTTTCAATTTTTCTTATAGAGGACTGAAACAATAAAAATCAGTTTTAATTACACAGGTCGACACGGAAAACACTTAAAGCATCGGATTAGGCTTTTCTTAAAATTTTTACTTTGCTGAATGCGAATCTGGCCTTAAATCGAGATTTTGAGTAAAAATACACTATTTTTGACTGTTTTTGATCATGAACCCGAGATAATAGAGACCCTAAATTAGGCTTAAATTGAAGCTTGAACTTTCCGTTTAAAGAGCAGTGTCGAGAAAACTCGGAAAAATAATAATCATCAAAAATTAAAATTAAAACCCAATTAGAGATTTTTATCGCTGTTAAGATTATAGCAAAAGTTGCATACATCTGAATTCTTTTTAGAACTCCAAAAAATTGTTAATAAATAATGACAATATAGCATTATACATATACTAACATTACAAAGTGGACTGTATATTAAAAATATATGTATGTGTATGTGTAAAATTATATTATTTATTTTAAGCGGAGAATTGATCATGCGTGCAGGAGTCAAATGTCATCGTTCATGTCATGTTTCTTGCACTTAAGTATGCTGAGAGTCACTTAGCACGATCGTAAAATTGTATGACTTCATTATGTGTTTTTAAAAATATAATCGCTGCGGGATATGATGTCTAGCACAATCGCATTTTAAATATGATAACCCACAAGCAGTACATGTTCATATTTCAACAATCGCATCTGGTTGATCTGCTATATTTCCTAGAAAACAGTTGTTTTTTGAGTTTTTAAAATTATTTTTCTTAAAATCTCGCATTCAGCGTTTCATCGCTATCAATATAATATGCCTAGTCTGATGCTTGAATCAAAAAATAAAAAGTTCATTGTCGACCTGTGTTAATATTTTAAGACTGATTTCATAAAAATCAATTTTAATCCTTATTTTTGAAGGACTTAATAGTCAATTTTTTTTTTGGAGAAGTCTATTCGTAATTTTATTAATCTTTTGAATCTAAAATGAGAAAAATAAACTTTATACAAAATTTTGGCTTCAACATTGGAAACTTAAGGTTTCGAATGTTTTGGAACATGATTTTAATATTGTCTAAAAATGTGAAGTGTAAAAAAGGTTATGTAAAAATATCTAACAAAATTATTTTTTTTATGGGGTTTTCCCTTTTTCAAATTGAAGCAAAAATGATTGTGTTATACAATTAAATAAAAGAAAAATAAAATTACCAACAATATTTTAAAGTTCGGCATCTTTTTATAGAACATAAGGAAAAATTGCAAAAGATGAAAGAATTTATTAAACGATATACAGCACAGAGGGCACCTTGAGCTTTAAACGGTCACAGGATTGATGAACTTGACTATAAAAGTCAAGCTTACTTCTTGATTTTTATGCATTTTAAGCGTATAAACGTGCAAGAATTGAAAACACAGCAGATTCTTTTGACAATCTAATGTAAATTTAATTTTTCGGTTTTCAATTTTATAGTTCTTTCTTCGTTGTTTCATTTTATTCGATTTAAGACTGTACACTAGGGTTTTGAATATTTTCTACTTTTAAAATAGAGACCTAACGCGGGGTAAAATACACTAAAAAGTAAGTTTAGACTCAGTTTTGCGTTATTCCGCGAAAAAACATTACGAGAGTGAATCGATAAAACGACTTGAGTTTTTTTTTTTTAATATTGGCCCTAAAGAAGTCTGATGTTAAACATTTCCCCATACATTGCAAAGCTCTGTATAACCCGGTAAATGAACTTAAAATCAAATACGAATCGAAAACGTTTTGAAATACCGGTTTAAAAATAATTTTAGGCCGCCTCGGAGCATTAAAAATAATGTGAGAGACCTTCAATTTCCTTGCATGTACTACAAATATTTGGGTTAACAACAATCATTCTAAAAAATGGATTTTGCAAAGATCTGGTTGGTCAAAACCGTATTGATTTGTTTTAATTGTATTGGACTGATGTTGTGTATTTTTATTTTGAACCAAGGAGTTTTTCGAACAATGGAAACAAATTTACAAAATTGACCTCCATTTTATATGGCATCATAATTGTAGCTTTTCTTTCATTGATTCCATAAGTTGTTATAAATATAAGAAAATAGCATCATTAATGTTTCATTACATATAAATACAATTGTCGATAGTGAATGACTCTTTTTTGATCAAAACTGCATACTAATTTTGTTTAACATTTGACTAACTGGGTACGTGGTGCAGCTCCACTTTAGAAATTAAACTGGAGGAGATTTGACTTGAATATTAGCGGCAATATAATTATCAAGACAGTAAATTTTGAATAGTACTTTATATTCTTCTAATTACGTTTTTTTCTTCGCAAATTAATGCTGCGCCGGCTATACCATTAATTATAGACCTATTATAAAAGCACAAATCTTAGGCGTTCAAGTAACGATTTTTTCTTTTGAAAATTTGTTAGACGCTGAACCTTTGAAAAAGTCTAATCCTGAATGGATTTGGTTGGTGCTATAAAATTTTAAAGACAGCTTCGACAACACGCTAGTAGCTATTATTTTTTTTAAACTTCCGATCTAGTTAAAGTTTCACCACAGGTAGATAATAATCAAACACTTAAACTATTTCCATTCTGAGATCAGGAGATAATCTCTTCAAAAATCTATTTTGAATCTATTATTCAGGTTCAATATTCCGCAAACTCAGAAACTCGTCAAAAGTATTTCCTAAAATCTTTCAAATGCGCCTAATATTAAGTCCCTTGTCCTTTTCGCTACCAAATTATTGAGAAAGTTTTAAAAAGAAGCATCAAGAGGTTTTGGGTCCC
The DNA here is from genome assembly GCA_018903435.1 of Leucophenga varia. NCBI lineage: Eukaryota > Metazoa > Arthropoda > Insecta > Diptera > Drosophilidae > Leucophenga > Leucophenga varia. The sequence continues at coordinate 135,150 of JAEIFJ010001378.1, read as the reverse complement.
ACAACTCAAAAACATACCAAAAATATTTTTAGATACCTTTCAAATGCGTCAAGTTTTTAATCTCTAGGTATACTCAGTCCAAAAATTTAAAACCATCTTTCAAATGCGTCAAGTGGAAATGCGGAGGATCAGATTTGAATTTTTGCCTGTGTTTCTTCGGGAAAACATTCTTAGAAGATCCCAAATATTATGTACCTGCTATTTTCAATATTTTTGTTAGAAATAATAAACAATAAATTATGGTTTCCTAATCGATAATAGTAGACTGTAATAAATTCATATTGATTTGCCCAAAATAGTTTAAAGAACACAATTTTATCTATATGTGATATATAAATAGGAAACATATCATACATATCTTTACATATGATGTAACCCGTATATTTAAATAAATTTTTATTTTTGTAGATTGGACATTCTCTGATCTCATTGAAAATTTCACATGGATTTTCTGGAGGTGCACTGCCCGCCGATGCCTTGCGCCATCTTACTTCATTGCAAGAGCTTGATTTTAGCAATAACAAGATTACTAGCATGAGTGATACCAGTTTTCATTTCCTTAAGAATCTACGATTGCTGGAGTTGCACGATAATCGCATCGAACAGGTTCTTAAGGGTACATTCCAGGGTGACATTCATTCCAAGCTCGAAGAAATTTCGCTACGTTTTAATTATTTATCACAAGTCTCACAGCATACATTCTTCGATTTAGAGGTGCGTATTTCAATAAAGCAAACAAAAGCAATGAAATCACCTTAAAAATTAAAATGTATTTCCATAAGGCTTTGCGCAAACTGCAATTGGACGATAATAAAATTGAAAAAATTGAACGTCGCGCCTTTATGAATCTGGACGAACTTGAACACTTAAGTTTGCGTGGCAATAAAATAAACAATCTTGCAGAGGAATCATTCCAGGTAAGTTTTATGCATTTTTTTAAGCACTTATACCTATGTATGTACTATATTTGTTGCAAATGTTAACGTATTTTAGTTTTATGAAATGAAATGTAAAACTAAACAAAACTTAACTACCTTTTTTTTATAACAAATTTGATGCTTAAAGGCGTTTGAATGAAGTAAACAATAAAATAATGGAATCAAACAGTTCCTAGTTGCTATTCATAGACATGCAGCGGTGGTTCCAGTTTAAATACTGGCATATTTGCATCAGGTTCCATATTATTGATAAGTGAGCGCTTAGCAGGAGTGCTTAGCAGTTCGTCCATCGCTTTAACCTTTATACCTCCAGTTTTGCGTATTGGTGTCTCATTACCAGCGATAGTTTTGGGCGGCGTTATTGCTACTGCAGTTTTAGGCGTAGCATTAGGCATATCGGCGAAATTATTTCGTATGCCGCGTATGACAATTGTAGTTGGTCGCCGATTAATTGGCATCATTTTTGTTGTATCAAAGGCTACAATCGATTTGGGAGGTACTTCGTCAAATGGTTCATTTTTGATAACAATATTATTAGCAACGGTTTCTTCTTCATTGTGCGTGTAATCATCAATATTGTTTGCATCTTCCATTTCGTTGTAATTGTCATCTTTAGTACCGTTTGGTGGTACTATAAGTTCACCAAAAGCAAACGAAGTTTTATGCGAACGCATATGCGAATTACGTGCCTTTATATTCTGGTATACCTTGCCGCAGGTTGGACAACTTGATTCAGTATTTGGCGTGCTGCTCACTTTGATCATGCAGTTCGGAGCCGTACGCTTATGTACATTTCGCTCAAGCAACGTAGGAAACACCATGTTGCATTTCGGACATTTATAGATAGTGGCACTTTTACTTGGTACTAAATCGTTTTGTTGAGGTGATTGGAAGCGTTCATAGTTTAGTTTTACACTGGCATAGCTAATGCCATGCACTTCCTTAACGTGCTGTCTTAGCAATTTTGGCGCATCAGGATATTCGGCTTCACAGAGCAGACAATAGAAATCGCAGTTATTGGTTTCCCAATGTTCTTTGATCTCAGAATGCAACTCAAACACTTTGTAGCAGCTAAGGCAACGCAATACTTTCTTATCGCCAACGGGGAACATACGACCGCGACGCTTTGAGCTAGGTAGGCACTTCTTTTTAAATGCTTTGTGCGCCATTATACGCATATGCTCTGTCTGATGCAATGCCAACAATTCCAATGATTCGAACTCCAATTTGCAATAGCTGCACTTAGACATAGATTTAGTCTTTTTTATGGTTAGATTGCCATTATTAAATGTAATCAATGAACATCCTTCCTTGGCGAACATCGATGGTATATCGGAGAGATTCTCAGCTTCTGGATAGCTTTTAGATATTGATTGAGTATCGGTATGACTTGTGTTTGGTCTATCGGAAAGTCTTTTAGCTGTTGCGAAGCTCGTTGTGGCTTCATTAGATGTATCTTCAGTTGTCGCATAGCTTATTGTTGAGGTGCTGCTGCGAGTATTCGAGTGTGTATCATTAGTTGCACTACTCATGGGAGTGCTCAGTCTGGAATGGCGCTCTTCATCGTGACTATCTTCAAAGTAACGAGTTTTCGCCTTTTCGCTTTTATAAAAACGATCCAAACAATGCTCCAGTATATCTGGCACTTCCAATGTAATATTCTCTTGTACTAAACGTTTGGCTCTTTCGATTGAGTTGATTACATGTATATATTCCTCGTCCGGCTCATGTTTGCGTACCATATTCGTCCAGCGATGATTCAGGCTGACGATACGCTGTAAATCGCTGTAACGAGTACGTATCTGAGTAATGCACTTTCTGCAGGAGTATTTCGGAAGCGGATCGTGTTTGTAAAGCTATGTGAAATGGAATGTTATTGAGAAACAAATAATATAATATCTGGTTACATACCACAATTGGATACACAGCTCTGGCTTCGGAAAGTATATCGGCATTTTCAGCTTTGAAAATGTTTGTGTTTCCTCTACTGATAATGCCACAAAAACGGCAACTTCTATCCACTTCCTCACTCACCGACATTGCGACTTATCGCGTTTATTGAGAAAAAGAAAAAAAAATTCACTTTATACTTTCCTTCGTTTCTTGATTTTGAAGCCAAACGTAGTTGCTTCATTTGTGAGCAGAGTTTAGTTGCATTGTGAAAAACAAATTTAAATATGTTTTTTAAATAAAACTCAATAGGTTATCGCTCAATCTTAAAGAGTAAAAAGTTTATTATTAAACAAAAAACTGGACTTCCACTGTATAAATAAACGACACAGGGCTGTTCATTATAATTATACAGGGCGTGCTGTTCATATGGCACGGAACACACAGGTTGACTTGTGCTGCATTGTGAATGATGCACCTATTGAAGCCGTTATTTTTTTTTTTTTACATTTTTAACTTTAATAAAATTTTTTTTTATTTCAGAATTTACCCAAACTTGAAATGCTCGACATGGCATTTAATAATTTGCCGAACTTTAACTTTGACTATTTTGATCAGGTAGGCACACTGTCCAATTTGAATGTGAACGTTAGTCACAATCAGATTAGACAATTAATGTACAATTCGTCCTGGGGCGGCAGAAATGAACACGGTAAGCGCATTAAATTTAAATCTTTACTTTCTATTTAAAATAATATCATTAAAAAAAATGTTTAAAACTTTAGGTTCCATGTATAACTCAAATATTAAAACTCTGGATTTGTCGCACAATAATGTCTCAACTATACATCCGGGATATTTCCGTCCGGCGGAGATATCGTTAACGCATTTGCATTTGGGCTACAATGCACTAATGGTAATGGCATTATACTAAAGTTAAAGATAACATGGTAAATAAATAAAATCTTGTTTTTGCAGAATGCTACGCGCGATGTCTTCGGCAATATGCCGCATTTGCAGTGGCTGGACATCTCGTATAACATGATACACGAATTAGATTTCGATGCGTTTAAGAATACAAGACAGCTGCAGTTAATCTACTTTGGACACAACTATTTAACAGATATACCGCAGGACATTTTCAAGCCTATACAAGCGCTGCGTGTTGTCGACTTTTCGTATAATCATTTGCGCGGCTTGCCCGACAATCTGTTCTATAACGGCGGCATGGAAAAGTAATTGATTTAACTAAGCAGCGCTAACCAATTTTAATAATTTTTTCCCACTTGCAGATTGGATGTTTCGCACAATATGCTGCTAAAGATACCCTCGTCCTCGCTATCCAGTCTCGCTGCGTTGACATTGTGTGAGCTGCACTTGTCCAATAATTTCATTTCAACCATACACAGCATGGATTTATCAAATAAATTTAGAGTAATTTTTTTTTCTAGTGGTTTTCAATGAAATTTTTAATTTATGATTTCATTGCAGTCGCTGCGCTATCTTGACATCTCTTACAATTATCTTCTACGCATTGACGATGCCGTTTTTGCAACCATGCCCAAATTAGCTGTACTTGATCTCTCGCACAATCGAGACCTAAAGGTTATGGATAAGTCATTTATGGGCCTCGAGACATCTCTGATTAAGCTTGGTCTGGAGAATGTTTCACTGAGTACTGTACCTGAGATACGTCTAAAGTATTTGCGTGAATTCCGTTTGGGCTACAATGAGCTGCCGTCTATACCGCAGGAGCTGGCGCATAACATGTCCAACTTGCGTATGCTTGATTTGTCCAACAATGACCTGACCAACGTGCCTCTAATGACACAATCGCTGCCACATCTCAGGTATAAAACGTTTAAAGCAGCAAAGTACTTTAACTAAAAATACATTCTTTTTTTCTCTTTGTTTTTTGTTTGCTGCAGAAAGCTTATGCTCTCGGGTAATCCGATTACATCGTTGAACAACAACAGCTTTGATGGCGTCAACGAGGATCTTGAAATGCTTGACATATCCAATTTCCGTTTACACTATTTCGAGTATGGTTGCCTTGATTCGTTGCCGCATTTGCGTTCGCTTAAAGTGACCGCGTATTCGCATCTCGAGAATTTTAACATTCCGCAGCTGCTACGTCATCACTATAACATACGTGAACTATGGATTGAAGCGCCGCAGCCGTTTACACGCATTGTCAAGAAGGGTTCAGGACCAACGCAAGAAATGCAAACATTACAAATGGGTATGCCAACGGATTTGCAACGCGAAATGGAAGGCTATTTACCATCAAAACTGACCAACATCACGTTTAGCGGACCGCAATTTTCCAATATAAATGAGAAAATACTGAAGGTGATTAGATGGATGGATTGATGTAAGCTTGTTTTGACTAATTAATCTAAATGCTTTTTTTTGGTTTAGGGCATGCGTTCACCATATCTGTATATGCAATTGTACAACACTTCGCTGCAAGCGATACCGCCAAACTTCTTCAAGAACGTCGGACGCGTGCGTAACATTTCGTTGGATATACGCTATAATAATCGCAATCTAAAGAAAATACCAAATCCAAATACAGGCACCGTACCATATCTGCCGAATAGCGTATTTTTAACTGATCTCAAGATGTCACACACGGATCTTAATTGTGATTGTGATTTGGGGTGAGTTGTTATATTAAAAAATCTATATATAAATCTCTTTTTCAGCAGATTTAAGGTGAGCTCTCAAACGTGATTTTTGAAATGTTTGAAGCAGGGCCTAATGCGGGGTCTAGAAACCGGAAAGACCTAAGACTGGGCGCATTTGAAAGATGGTTAAATAATGTTTACGTCTTTGAAGGGTTTCCGATAATCTAGAGACTTGAAAAAAAAGGACTTGGGAATATGGACTCTTCTCTTACTACTTATTAAAGATATATCTGTGGTAAAATTAAAAACTGCTTAAGCCTGATTTTGTCGTTTTGCAGGAGAGCACTTAAATCGTAAAATAAATTCAAATTTTGCATGGTAGTATTTTTCAACTCTTTTCAATCAGTGAAGTATTCTTATCTCAATTTTTGCATAAGTCGACTTAAGCATTTTTTCCATTTCACCACAGATATTTAGTTGACAAGTAGAAGCAAAAAAAAAAAAAAAAAAAAACGTTAACTTCGGTCGAACCGAAGCTTAAATACCCGTCACACGAATCTTTGAATAGTTTATGTGTGATCATTAGTGGCTTATATACATTTATAAATATATATTTGAAAATAATTACTTTTTCATACATTTGTTCGAAAATAATAATAAGTTTGTATGGGGACTATAGCTAAAAATAGGCGTGGCACCTTGGTTTTGTTATTAGATATCATTAGAAGTGTTTTTACATAAATTTGAGTGAATAGTCTCATAAATAATACCTATTTTTATACAAAAATTCGAAAACGGGCGGTTAGTTTGTATGGGGGCTATATCTAAAAATGGGCGTGGCAGCTTGAATTTGACATTGGATGACATTAGAAGTATTTTTACCCAACTTGGAATGACTACATTAATAAATAAGAACTATTTTCATACAAAAAATCAGAAAAAACGGTAAGTTTGTATGGGGGTATGACTTAAAATGGGAGTGGCACTTTGATTTTAACACTTGAACTGCTTAGGACTGAGAAAAGCTTAAGTTCCGAGTTTCAGGTCAATATCTTTAAAACTAAGCGAATGAATCGCATAAATACAGACAGACGGACACACAGACGGACATGGCTAGATCGACTCGTCTCGTCGTGCTGATCAAGAATATATACACTTTATAGGGTCTAAGATGTCTCCTTTAATGCGTTACAAACTTTCTGACAAAATGATAATACCCTCCACACTGTGTGTGACGGGTATAAAAAAAAAAGACAAATGCAAGCAAAACCGCGGGAATTAGCTAGTATATATAAATTTTCTTTTAATTTGTTTTTTTCTTTTTGAATATATTTTTTTAGCTGGGTTGAGTTCTGGCAACGCAAACGACGCCAATACATTTGTACTTCTCAAACCTGGACCGATACCGTATTCCGTACATTTATGAATTCACCATGCCAGGTTTATGGACGTCACAATTGCGATGATCACGATGACGATCTGCGCGAGACACGCTGTGAAAATAAAGGTGGTCAGCAGCTTATGGAGGTTTGTTTGCATTTATTCGAATAATTTTTCTGTATTCATTTTTTTTTTTTTTTCATTTCGACACAGTCACTTAAATTTGATTTGGAATGCGGCTGGGATAATGCTAGTTGCAGAGAAGCTGCTATTGTGATTATAGCAACTGGTCTAGCTTTAGCCTTTTGGATGTGACTGTTGTATTTTACATATAATACGGCCACCGAGTTTTACGATATACTCGAAAAAGTTTATGGCCGTCAAGTGGTTTAATTGATAGTCAAGCTAAAAAAAAAAGAAAAACGAAATTAAGTTATAAAAAAGGAAAGAAAATAACATTCTAAAATAATTTAAGCGTGGCAGGTTCTTCAAAAATACCCTTTCTAATATTGATTTCTACCGATTTCTATTTAAAAAAAAACTCTGATCCAAGTCTCGATTATCGATTATGCCGCTTTGTGACATTGCTTTATTTTTTTACTTTTTATTTTTATTTAATTTGCATTAAATTTTATAAAACACTTCGCTCTACACACACACACATTGTAAAGTTTCACTCTATTCTCACTTTTCAACTTTCTATCTATAACAGATTATATCTCTTCTAAAATCTATACTCTTTTCTATAATCTATACTATCTTTTAAATCTTAAATACATATATATATGATATTTTCTAATTACTGAATCTATTTAGCTTAACTTAGAGTACAGCACTTAACTATTTTCAATACTCAATTTATTATGTAACACTCTCAAGTAACTCAATTTATTCTATATTTCTATATTTCTATTTTTTTATTATATTGCAAATATTTTATACTCGTATCATGATAATTTATTTATTTAGTTTAAGTAATTCTAAATCCTATTTATATATTTATGCGATTATATTATATTAACCACTTTCATATTGTTTTATAATTTAAATTTATATTTAAAAAAATATCCTCCAATATTTACTTTTGATTTTATCTAAATGAAAACGCTTAGCTTAAAAAAATTGAATAACTTCGCTGCTTAAATAATGAAAAAAGTCTGTAATGTTTTATAAATACAATAAATACTTCATAGAATGTATGTAGTACTTAAATTTACTTTTTTCTATACGACATGTATTCGTACATCCTGCATTGTGGACGTTACAAATTGTTTCTCTATACTGCTTTCTCAGTAGCGGTGACGTACGCTGCATTTCAGCAAACGCTGTCTTTTGAATATGCAGTGTTTCCCAATAGGAACAATAGAATTTTGACAGCTGATAGCGGCCATCTTGGATTTCAGAAATCTGACATATGTTCATTTTTATGTTCGGTAAGTTTTTTTCGATAAGGAGTAACAGGTATGACTAAACATATTACTCCTTCTAGAGCACCATGTACTCCCAGTAGTACTGGGTCGGGTCAGTTGACCGGACTGACTTTTTTTCTTGCTAGTCTAATCGGCTAAGAAAAGTTCATACTACTGTGAACAAAAAGTAAGGAGTATTTTTAATTTAAACTTCGCGGGCGTAACATTTCGGGCTAGTTCTTTTTATCTTGAATTGGCAGGACTGTTAATAACATCTGGGCTATGTTTCATGTCAATGACATCATCAGTAATATATTTACGCTTGTGTTTACCAAACGACCAAAAGTGCATTTTCCGAATTTTACAATGTCTGATTTAATTGAGCAGAGAAATGTCATCAAATTTTGATTTCTGAATGGAATAAAAATGTTGAAACAAGCTTTACCCGAGCTCTACCCAAAATCAATAACATTTGATTGGTATAAATTGTTCAAAAAAGGTTGAGAACGTGTTGAAGACGAAGAGCGCCCTGGTCGACCATCGATTTCAACGGACGATGCTTTCATCCAAAAAGTAAAAAGAATTAGTGCTTGCACACCGTCGATTAACTATAAGATAAATTGCTGATGAAATTGGCGTATCGAAAGGATCAATTAATACCATTTTGAAAGATGTTTTGGGCCTCAAACGTGTCAAGTCTTGATTGGTACCAAAAATGTAAATTTTTTTTAAAAAGTACACTGATTCTTCGTGACTTTTTTGCCAAAAATCCAACCAATATCGTTCCGCAAACACCGTATTCGCCTGATTTGGCTCCGTGTGATATCTGGCTATTCCCACAACTCAAGAGACGACTCCAGGGAACGCGTTTCGAGTCGATCGAGGAGATAAAAGCTGAATCGAAGAAGGTGCTGATGGCTATACCGGAAAGGGACTATTTGACATGTTTCGAGGGTTGGAAAAAACGTTGGCATAAGTGTATTTTTTCGGTAGGGGATAACTTTGAAGGGGATGAAATTGATTTACAAGAATAAATAAAGATTTTACATTTTACAAACAAATTCACCTTACCTTTTGTTCACAGTAGTAGTTTGCTTAACTCATACGGGCTAGTCAATAACTAGTCAGGGCTGTTGCAAAGTGTACCCACTGACCTATGACGAGTCAACTGTAGTAAGTTACAACTGATCCACGAGCTAGTAAGCCTCAATGTTATTTCCTATCCCATTTTTAAATTACGCGTTGCCTCTGCATCAGCCTGGGATAGTCGCTGACCAGCATTGGGTCGTCTCGGATTCAGTCTAGGACCCGGCATTGAGTCAGTGACTGACCTACGCAGACTCGTCAATGGCTAGTCAAGTTGATGCAGAGTCTACCCAGAACTGGTTAGCCTGACCAGGTGCTGGTCAGCAGAGACCTTGTAATGTAAAAATGAAATTGGAAATACCATTAGGCCTGGCAACGCTTTCAGTACGGCTGGGCTGCTTTTGCACACATAGCATTTGGTAATGAGACAGGCACGCTCTGTATATTTCTTTATGTCAAACGAGAGTAAGACTGAGTATCTACCTGCAGATCAACAACACTCCCTAGATGTTGTAGAAAACTTCGTCTATTTGGGATCAGAGGCAATCAAGAACAATGACACCTGCTTGGAAATCAGTCGAAAAATTACTCTGGGTAACCGGTGCTACTTTGGTCTCGGTAAGCAAATGCGAAGTAGAGTTTTTCTAGATCAACAAAAAACAAACTCTACAAGACGTTGATTCTCCCAGTCCTGATGTATGACGCATAAACATGGCTCATGTCATTGGGAACGTTTGAGAGAAAAATTCTTCGCAAAATATTTGGACCTGTCAGAGTAGACAACGATCACTGTATTCGCATGAATGAATCGGGTCCCGAGTGAAATTTCGGGACTTCAGGGAATTTCGGAAAACTTGAAATGTCCGGCAAATTCCCGCAAACTTTAAAAGGTTCCCGATCCTGCCCAATGCCGAAAAATTTTTCCGGGTTTATTAAGATTTCGCTTTCAAATACCAATAAGAAATTTAAAAAATTAATTCGTGATTTATGGACCCTCTAAAATTATATATATTATCAATAACAAATTAAAATCAAAACTCACTTTGCTTGACCTATCCTAACTTTTTGAATTTTACCAAACAAAGTCCATAAATCAAATACTCGTAGTACTCGAGCCGTAGTCGACTATGTTCAGCAATAACAAAGTGGTTAAAGGTTTTATTAAAAAAAAAAAACAACAAAAAGATGTAATAAAAAGGACTAACAAACAATTAAAACTTTTGTGTTTCATTTTTTTTAAAATTTTTTTTATAAATAACATTATGGTACAACAATGAACTTTTTGGCAGTTTTATCGACTTTTCCACACGCTCGTTTCACTTTTGAATTTATTACATCACAAAGCACAATGGCCACAGCTTTTGCTTCTGAATCTACGATGTGTAGTATCCATTCGACCGTTCGTTCATGTTTCAAAGTTTAAATGGAGCACTGACTACTTCATCAACTTCACGTTTGTGCACTTTACCGATGCCAGTGGCTGGAGTGGGCGCCTCACCACGTCCAGCATACAAAAGCTGTGGAGGAGCAAACGAAAGGAATGGAATGTAACAACAGAACCAAAACCTTGTAATGCATTTGAGCTTACCTGATGCCCAATTAAGTTTTCAAATCGTGGACGGACAAAAGACCAAGCGCCCATGTTACGATGTTCCTCTTGACTCCAAACGAATGCTAACAAAAGAGAAAAGTTGCTTCAATGGATGAATTCGTTTAGTAGAACTAGATAATGGGGTCGACTTACATTTGGCGTTCTTATATTTGGCCAATTCGGCATGGAGCTCGTTGAGAGGGAATGGCGCCAGCGACTCCAAGCGTATGATGGCAGTGTCATTTGCGTTGCGGTTAGCACGTTCTTCCACCAAATTGTAGTAATGTTTTCCACTGCAGAGAATGACTCTATTTATGCTATCAGGTTGCTCTATGCTGCTATCCCCTGTGTGAGTGAGTGTGATTGAGTTTGGGAAATGAACAACGTTTATATATGTACACATAACCTCAATTCAAAATGCAAACATAACCTCAAAAACTGTATACAACGTCAAAATGCTCAACCCGCCGCATACATAGTAAACTCGTTTGAACACAACCCAATTGCAAATATTGTACGATGCACATACATATTTATGTACATTAGGGTGTCCCAAAAAAAAATTTATGCGCTTATCCTCTAGGATTGTTCTATATCAAAAATAAGAAGACCCGTATTTTTTCTTTTTAAATCGGATAATATTTAATGGTACCGTAAGGCCCCTGAAGTTTCCCATGTATTTTACATGGGAAAATAGGACTTTTCGTAGATTTCATAGAGAAACCAGGAAAATTAATATTTCCAGATGCTTAGATTTAATTTCATAATGAATTTGGTCTAATTTGTATGGATGCTTTATGTTATATTAGCCCGATCCTTACCATATCGATAGTGTTCACTTAATGGATTTATTCAGAAAAAATAAATGTTTTTTAAAAAAGTAGAAAATGGGCGGTAAATTTGTATGGGGGCTATACCTAAAAATAGGCGTGGTATCTTGGATTTGATATTGCATGGCATAAGGTTTTTTTTCCGAATTTGGAGTGAATATATTCAGAAATAATACCAATTTTCATACAAAAATTTAAAAATGCGCTGTAAATAGGTATGGGTGCTATACCTCAGAGTGGGCGTGGCATTTTGAATGTAACAGACAAACTACCTAGGACTGAGAAAAGCTTAAGTTTCAAGTTTCGGCGCAATATCTTTAAAACTGAACGAATGAATCACCTCGCAACAGACAGACAGACGAACGGACATGGCTAGATCGACTCGTCTCATCAAGCTGATCAAGAATATATATACTTTATGGGGTCTACGGCGTCTTCTTTTATGCGTTACAAACTTTCCGACAAACTAAATTACCCGTTTTGATATAGAACAATCCTAGGAGGTGAGCGCATAAAACATTTGAAAAAAAAAATTTTTTCCATACATTTTTGGCCCACCCTAATGTACATATATGCATTGTAGTGGTAACTAGTTAGTCATATTTACCTAAAACATTGCGGAAATATGTGCCAGACGCAAAGTCCACATGCGTCGATGTGGCCGCTGGTAGTCGTAGAACGGTTTTTGGCGCTACCACGACAAGCGGCTTGCGGAAATTACGCGCCAACTGGCGACGCAGTACATGATAGTACTGTGCAGGAGTTGTGGGATTGACAATGTGTACATTAACGCTATCGCCATCGGGTGCCGTTTCTTTTGAGTCGGATAACTGAAGATAACGTTCAATGCGACACGAACTGTGCTCCGAAGCGGCACCATCATAGCCATGCGGCAATAGCATGACTAAAGCATTTGATTCCATCCACTTGGCTGCAACAACACAAAGTGACAGAAAAGACGAAAGTGTAAAATTATAAAGTATATTGCCACTTACTCTCGCCGGAGACAATAAAGGTGTCAATAATGATTTGTGCGCCATTAGCGAAATCACCAAATTGTGCCTCCCAGATGATGAGATTACGTGGATTATCGATTGCCATGCCATATTCGAATGCGAGCACAGCTTCCTCAGAGAGTATACTATGCGCTATTTCCAGTTTGCCAACACCCTCGAGTCCGTTGGCACCCTCGAGTCCGTTGAGCGGTATTAACATTTCATTTGTCTTTTGATCCACAAGCATAGCATGACGATGCGAGAATGTGCCACGTCCAACATCTTCGCCGCTGAGTCGCACACTATGACCCTGATACATCAGACTGCCAATTGCCAATGCCTCTGCTGTTGCCCAATCGATTTTTTCGCCAGCATTCAGTTTTTTACGACGTCCGTTGATGTGCATCTTCAGCAGGTGTGGGTGCACATTCTGCAGAAAGAAGAAAAGTTTCGAAAAAGGCAGAAGAAAAAATTTCAATAAATCATTTTTCGTTTTCGCTGTCAGACAGTGTCTGCGTCAAAGACATTCATTGACTCACAAAGCCCTCGGGATAGCTGACACTCTGCTGTCCAATGTAATTTAGTAAGCTATAATCGAGCCCAGTGTCCCAGTAGGTGAGCGTGTCAGCAGGTGCAGTTGTCAGGCCCGTCCACTGTTTTTCAAAGTAACAAGGCGGCGGCTGGTAAGTGGGCGCTAGTGCAAATTCTGCGTTTAGATAGTCCATGTACTTTTGACGCATTGACGCGGCTTCAGTTGCGACAAGCACATTCTGTGCCGTTAGCTGCGCTGCATAGGTATCAGGCACAGAGCTGAGCAACAAAAACAAAATCATACAAAACAATTCAATAATTTTACCAATGCCGCTTACCCACGACTGTGCACAATTTTATAAACACTGGGATTTGTGAAGGTCGGATCGTCCAGCTCGTTGTGTCCCCAGCGCCGGAAGCAATTCATATCGATAAACACATCCTTACGAAATTGTCGTTGATAGTCAAAAGCTAACTTTGTGACATGCGCTACTGCTTCGGGATCATCACCATTTACATGAAAGACGGGCGCTTGTATTGTCTTTGCCAGATCCGAGGTGTACAATGTGGAACGACCACGGTCTCCGGGCGTTGTGAAACCAACTTGATTGTTAACAATTAAATGTAGTGTACCGCCAACCTCAAAATGTGGCACATATGCCATATTGAGACATTCCTGATTTATGCCCTGTCCGGCAAATGCGGCATCGCCGTGCAGTATAACATTAAGCACTCCGTCGCCAAATGGTTTGCTCTCCGCACTAAAGGCGCCATCACGCATACTCTGCTGTTTGGAACGTGTTTTGCCCATGGCAACAGGATTAGCGGCCTAGTAAAAGTAAAAAAAAAGAAAAATATAAACTCAAACTGAGTTTCCAAAATTGTTTACGTTGCCAAACCAAACTTGTTTACCTCCAAATGCGAAGGATTGCGCACCATACTCAATCGTATTTTTTTCCCTTTACGTTCAACTCTTCGGAAGTATCTACACACACACAATAAAAACAAAAACAAAAATATTTAATTTAATTAAACACAGACAACGATATCAGCTGGCATAACGAAACTTACGAAAGTGACTTATGACATCCGACATGGCGCTGACATCGTCCGCAAACTCTGATTCGCCGCTTAACTTGCGAAAAACTTTCGCCGGACGCATATTGAGTAGCGCAGTTTGAAGCGGTGTGCGTCCACGGTGCGGCATAGCGAGTACAATGTGTGCCAGGTTAGCTACAATGAGTAAATAAAGGATAAAGCAAAGTTCGAAATTAAATAAGTCACTCTCGTAACTCAAATGTGTGTGGTCGACTGTTGGTATGCCACTGAGCCGTTGGCAAAAACTTTTGTATTAAATTAGAACGCGTAATATGATTCACGTTCACACACATGTGTACGCACCTTCCGCACTGTCGCGCAGCAGCTGCCAAAAAGAACGCCATCATGCTTTCAGCACCTTCACCGCCGTAACGTTTCACTGATGGAAACTTGGTGGCCATAAAGTTATCCCATGTTTGTGATTTGATTAGTAGTTCTGCTATTTCGCGGCGACTCTCGTTGCTCAGCGTTTGTTTGTTGAGCGCTTCGAAATGCGTAGCGAGCCATTCACGCTCCTCTAGATTCTGTAATTGTTTGGAATAAAATTGTCGTTAGAGTACCTTCATATTAGTGTTGGCAAAAAATATAGATTTTTGAGTCGCAGTTTGATAAGCGACTGTGACTTGAAAATCGCAGTGACTGCAAACGGTGCTAAAATCGGTGTTCGCGAAAAACAATCAGCGATTGTTGAACATGTTCATTGTTCTCGAATAGTGATACACAAAATCGCCGATAACTGAACATGAAAAACATGAAATTCGCAAATCACTACTATTATTTTTAAATCTTTGTGAAAAAATCACCGAAAGTGATTTTTTTCTAACACTACTCGCTAAATCACTGGAGAAGACCAAAGAAATCCAAATCGACACACACCACCCATTTGTCGACATCAAAGCCGCTTTCGACACGCTAATCAGATCAACGTTTTTCAAAGCACTGACTGAACTTGGTATGCCTGCAAAAATCGTTTGTCTTCCAAGCGTTGTCAGTGTCGGTAAAAGTGTCTCCCACCCCTTTGACACCAAAAGAGGCTTCAGGCAGGGCGATGCTTTGCCGTGCGAGTTTTTCAACCTCCTGATGGAGTACATTTTGAAACAATCCCCAAACGTCGACCGGAAGGGCAATATTTTCTACAAAGAAACTATACTGCTCGCATATGCTGACGACTTAGACATAATCGCAAAAATGATCGAGCGGTCACCGGGGCGTTCTCAGTCATCGAAAAAAATGTCTTGTCTAATGGGACTGACAGTGAGCGAGAACAAGACGAAGTATTTGGGATCCACCCGTAGACGATCTGCACGACGCAGACGGTCTCTGAGGACAGAGAACTTCAGCTTTGAGGCTGTAGAAAACTTCAACCATTTGGGCTCAGATGTATACAACGAATAAAACATCAGTCAGGAGATTGAACGAAGAATCACTCTTGCTAACCGTAGCGATTTTGGTCTCGGTAAGCAAAAGCGAAGTAGAGTTCTGTCCAGAGAAACAAATCTAAAGTCTACAATGCGCTGATAATGCTTGTCCTGATGTATGGCTCAGAAGACTGGGTCATGAAAGAATCGGATAAGTCGGCGGTGGGCGTATTTGAGAGGAAGAATATCCAATACAAAAGGCTGTCCTGGGCTGGTCACCTGTGTCGGATGAACACAAAAGCTCCGGCAAGAAAAGTTTACAAGCAAAACGTGAATCGGATTAACGCGGCAGAGAGGACGTCCTCCGCTGCGTTGGGAGGACTAGGTCCGTTTGTTTTATTATTTTTTTTTAAATGTCACAATTCACTTCGTTTTCTATTTATATTTTTATTGCAAATTTTGCTTCACCATTTACTCGTTTCGATGGACAGCGCTTTCCGTGAATTGCACGTTCTGACGAATCAAGTGACTAGCTAAAGTACCAACGAATTTGAACAGGTTCGATTGTCAAGCGAATATAAACGATTCGCGAAGAGTGATAAAAACAACAATCGCTGATAAATGAACAGTTTAACAGTTCTCAACGAGTGGTACACAAAATCGCCAGAACATGTTCACAGGTCAATCACTACTTTCGGTCGCATTGCAATAAATCACTGTGAAAAAATCACCGAAAGTGTTTTTTTTCGCCAACACTAATACATATGGTGATTACGCTTTTCGGAAGTTGTACATTACCTCAATATATGAGAACTCTGCGCTGACTTTGTTGCCACAATACAATTGCTTCAATTGCGTTTCCAAGTCGGCAACGGTGCGTGCGTGTGATGTAGCGTTTAGAAGTCCTTGCGGCGTGATTGACTCGTGTGAGTTAAGGCCATAAAACTCAGGTTTTAATTCGTCTACATCGCTTTGCGGCCGAGGGAAAGAGAAGAGTTCAAAACGTTTAATAAGCATTGAAAAAAAAAGTTCAAGAAAAAGGAAGAAAAACAAAAAAAAAAAAAAATGTCCTGTATCCGATGACCGTAAAACGCAATAGGCATTCTCGTTTACGTTGACAACGTTATCCTTACTCGTTCGGTGC
Organism: Leucophenga varia; assembly: GCA_018903435.1. Lineage (NCBI taxonomy): Eukaryota > Metazoa > Arthropoda > Insecta > Diptera > Drosophilidae > Leucophenga > Leucophenga varia. Next base: position 118,270 of record JAEIFJ010001378.1, on the reverse strand, counting down.
GTCCCTTTTTTTTTTTTTTTTTTTTTTTTTTGGTTGATATGTCGCATTTACCTTTGCTTTTCTTTGATGCTGATGGGATTTACGGCCGCCAATTTGTGTCCATGTTTACGAAAAGCCTCCACCCAGCGATATGCGTTACATTGAGCATTTCTCGACTGCAACACATCCTCGGGCACTAAAGAAGCAATAAAATGACATACATTTTTTTGGTTAAAGAGTTGTGTAAGATGAACACGAGATATGCGTGTTTCCACAATATATAAAAATAAATTATTTAAAAGTGTAAAGGGTACAAAAAAAAATGAAAGACAGATAAAAAAGAAAGGATTTGGCTTAGAATTTATTGGCATCTCGAACTTTTGCTCGTTCGCAGCCCATTTTTTTTTTTGCTTTTCATTTACCAAATTTTACGTGCTTTTATGTTTAAAGAAATTGCTTTGAGGATTTATTTTTTGTGTGAAGTTCAATTTATTGGAATTTTTTTTTTTGGTTCTTTGCGTGAATGTTTTTCATTTAAATCGAAAATATAAGTTTTCATCTCGTTGAATTCGTTCAGAGCAATACGTTTTTTTTTCTGTGTGTTTGCCATATTCAATTCTGAACTTTTTGCAAATAAATCATTATTATTTAATTTCTCAAACCTCAAAAATTTTTACAATTTTTTCTTTGACATTTTTTGGGGCTTCACAAAAAAAAAAAAATATGATGAATTGAATGTTTGCTGAACAAAAATACTTTCATATTTACGATGTTTTATTGTTCTTCAGCTGAGTGTAAATATTTTCTAACAGGACAAAGGATAATGATGCACAAACACAATTACACTATGTAAGCAGCCAGTGTGTGTTAGTCTGTCCTTAGCTGGCCGAAACGAGTTAGAAAACTTGTGCGAAGCAATAAAAAATGCAGGAAATCCGAACAGTTTTGATTTGCTGTCTTCGGCACCAACAAAGACTAAAGATAAAGGACTGCATTACTGTGCGGTGTAAACGTCAATAGTGGACTTGATTGCGTTGTTAAGTGAATTAACCAATGTTGATGTCATCCGACACAGCAAGAAAATATCAGTGATGGTATGCAGCAACTACAACAAAGTGGCATATGGACGCACCCATCTTCTAGGATATAAAATAATTGGAAGGACATTAAAACTGATTATTATTTGTTTAACAAACTGTTTTGATTTATTTTAGTTTTAACTATGACAGTTTTTATCTGTTATAAATAAAATTCTCGTGTCTCTGTGTTTGTAACAAAACTCCTTTGAAACGACTTGACCTGACCGATTTTTTATAAAATGTTGTGTGTAAATTCATTGGGACTAAGAATAGGATGTAAATTATGAGCGAGGCCCCATAAAATCGAAAAATATTTCCGAAACAACTCAACCGATTCCAATGAAATTTTGTAGATGTGTATTTGTTAGGTACAACTTACAAAATAGGATGTATGTTGTTTTAGAAAAAATGGGCGGTAATACAGAAATTCATCGTGTTTTTATAAGTATTTGAGAGAAATTCGGTATACATGTTACTATACCGAGAAAAGTATAATCCATCGGAAACCGGTTGCATTTGAAGACCAACAACGCAAGTAAATAAAAATTCCACTAAAACAATGGGCACATTCGGTACATTAAAAAAGTCGATTTTCTAATTTTCCATTACAAAAATGTTTTGCTTTTTAACATGTTTTTATTATTTTAGCCCCAACATATTTTGGGTACCTTGCTATAAAAAAAAAAATATTTTTTAGTATGTTTTTGTGTTAGCCCCAACATATTTTGGTTGCGCTAAAAAAAAAAAACACAAATAGTGAAAAAAGCCACGAAAAGAACTGCAACTGCACAAAAAACAGCAGATGTAAAATTGAAAATAGACGAAAGACCGGCACACGCCAAGGTCCGTTAGTAATAAATAATCAAATCATCCACAAAGAAAGCAGGAACCAGGGCTGCAGACCGTTTCGAATGAAACCCCATATGTATATAGATTATGAACGTTCTACTGTTTGATCGCTTTATGAACACTTGACATTCTTTGTGTTTTAAACACTATTTTCCTCATTAAATGCCAATAGTTTTACCACCTTACAACCGTTTAAAAATACTGCCCAAGTTCAAGCACTATTTTTAAGTAAAATTTAAAAAAAAAAAAAAGTATAACTCAATTGTTAAAGTAATTTTTCCATTCTTGGCAGACAACATGTGTTAGTATTTTACTAAACTGTGGGTTAGGACCCAAAATAATTATAAATAGTGCTGAAAACTCAAAAAAATTTGCCACAGGTTCGATTCACGGTGCGGGGCAATATTTAACCTTTGAACTGGATTCATAGATTCTAAATACTCTTGAACTCATGTTTGTGGCTTAAACCTGGTTTCAAGACATGACTAATAACACAGCCATACAAAAAAAATCATGTGTTGTGCGGCGAACCAGAGGGGTTCTTTCATATGTATTTTGGGTCGCCCAACCTCAGAACTCCAAAGTTTGTTCTCGTTTTTTTCTTTAGTAACCTTAAAATGAGGATTTTTTTAGTAAATCTGGTTAAAAATAAAAAAAAAACAAACTTTTTCCAATATCCGGTCTTGGGCGCGGATCAAGGTAGTGAAATATTATATATTTTGAATTCGAATCTGACTTGCTGAACAGAGCTAATGCTTTTTACTAATAGGTACAAAACTCGTAAATTTCAACTTCCTAAGCTAGGCGATTAAAGCTGGGTCTGTCGTCTAATACACCAATGGGTCCAAGATGGAATGGCAGTGGAAGACTTTTTCCGTCTACCTGATCACTGCAGTGTGGAGATCCATGCTGTACTTACTGCGTGCAAGCTGTTGGTACAGGTGGATATTCGGGACACATCGGTTTTCATTTTCTCAGACAGCCAAGCTGCCATCGAGGCGCTGGATACCCACATTAACAAATCTAAGCTAGTAAGAGAATGTAAAAACCTACTAAATCTTGATGGTCGCCACAACACACTTTGGCTTTCATAGGTCCCTGGACATAGTGATATTTCCGAAAACGAGCAAGCAGACACACTGGCTAGACGGAGTTCATCGAATGATTCACAGCCAGTTGCGGTTCAGATTCCAATGAGCGCTAGAATCGCCCTTATTAGAATTCACTTCACCTCTTTAGGCAATAATAAATGGCAAAATATTAGCTTATTTGGCCCACGATTGACCCCAAACGTACCAGAACTCTACTGTTGAACTCCCGCAAAGATCTTGCGAGACTTATAGCCGCCATCACAGGGCACTGGCCCATTGGGAAGCACGCGGACAGTTTAGGTACCCCTTACAACAGCACATGCAGAAGTTGTAAAGAAGAGGATACTCCAGAAACGTTAGAACACTTCATCTGTGTGTGTCCTGCACTTAGATCGAGTAGACTAAGGTACTTCGGACGTTTGCAGTTGGAATCGCTGAGCGATCTCTCTCTCTCTCTCTTATGTCCCTCTAAACTACGGTTCTTACTTAACTGTACTGATTGGCTTTGATCCTCCAGAGCCTATCATGTACTTAAGGCTCACTTCCGAGATATTTCTAGTGTTGGCAAAACGGCAGTTGTATGCTTATTGTGTATGTTTATGGGTTTTCTCCTCAGCCACCTCTATCTATCTATAACTGACCCTTATAATGTTGGTTTAAACCACCTCCCATTAAAAAAGCTAATTTTTAAAACAATAAATTTTATTTCCACACAACACCTTAAATAATGATCTGAGATGACCATGTGACCATGGTCGATCCAAACAATGTTTTTAATTGGGAGTACCATTCTAAATACAAATATTTCCAAACGGAGGGAGCGAAGATGGTGAACACATTTATTCATTGTGAACAACAAAGTAGGAGACATTTTGCCTCTTCTTAACTAAAGATTTCTCTTAAGCAAATTATACACGCTTCAAGTTGTTGTTTACAATTTTAAGTTCCAAAAACAAACAAACAAACAAACATGTGCGGGGGTATAATAAAAGACTCGGGTAAAATCATAATTATAAAAAAAATGTAAGCAACTTTTGAATTATTGTAAAATGTTTGACCATAATCATGCAATGACCGAAGGCTACTTATGTGTAAATGTGTCATTTATGAAACAGTTTAAACACACATTTGCTCTCTCTCACTCTCTCTTCCTCTCTCTCTGCTTTAGCTTTATGGGATTTTATACATTTCCAAGTGTCTTTCTGTGTCTATCTGTGCTTGTGTGTGGGCGTTCTGCAGGCGAAAACTTGGTCTAAATATGGCAGTGTGTATGCTTGTGTGTGTGTGTGTGTGTGTGTGCGTGTCAGCCACTTGTTAAATGGATCCAGTACATATTGCGTGCTAACTCTGATAAGCTGTAATCACTTTTGCCTTTGCCTTTCTCAATGCCTTTGTTGTTGTTTCATTTTGGATCAGGACTATGTCATAACAAATGCATGTACGTTTGTATTTGTAAGATAAACAGATGCAGATACACACACACACACAGAGCATTTGTTTAAGTATGTGAATGTCCAGTTTACTGTTCATTCTCCTGATTCCATTTGATAAAAGCATTCTTGTCAACAATTTTTTTTTTTTTTAGTTTCGAGATTTCAGATTTTTGCTTACAGTAAAAATTTTGCAATGCAAGCTATTTCAATTGTTATTGTAGCAAATAGATTATTATTATTATTATTTTTATAAAGGAATACTATATCAATTTATTGGAATGTTTCACAAATCTTTCATACAAAAGACACCCACGCAAAGGGAATTATTTTCACATACTCGTATTTTTCTTTTCAACTGAATGCTTGCTTTGAATTGATACAATTTTCATTGATTTTCTTTTACTTGTATTTTCCCCCTTGTTTTTATGATTGGCAAAAATACTGCAAATCCGCTTTTGGATTTATTTTACTTTTGTCTTTTTGCAAAGCAACTGTCCACTTGAATGTTTCTTTACAAAAACTTTAAACAGATTTTACTTTGCTGGTGGCAATAAAAGCCTTATCAGTCTCAAAAGCGAGTGATAAGTTAAAGTAAACAAACAAAAGATTATTAAAAACTAGAAAATATTGTAGAAATAATGCTTGAGTTGGATAATATCGATCTGAAAATACCCTACGTCCATTCTTAAAATACCTATATGAGTTAGAAGTTTGTTTGGTTATGGAAGATGGAATTAATCATCGGGTTAGACTATATTTTCTACGGAATTAAAAAAATCAAAAGCTTGGTTCCAGCATGCGATAGGTAGTCTGACAAAAAGGTTAACGAATATCACAGGTTTGGAATATATTGGCTTCTCTAGGATCAAATTTAACGTGCTTTAAATGTGGTATAAATAATCATTGTCCGCATGGCAATAATTTCTTAGAAATGAAGATTACTAGGAATGCGTGAACATATCTGAATGCATTAATATTTGTACTAATATTTAAGTTTTCATAATCAATGGTAGTGTGCAGTTATTATCATATATCTTATGATATCAAGTCAGAGGGTATTGTTGAAGCCTTGAAGCTGAAGTTTTTTCTACTTGGAAACTACATTCGAAAAAGCTGTAAAAACCGACTTGTCAACAATAGGTGTAGAGTTACTTGAACTAGTGTTCTACGTACAATAATCTTGCTGACGCGCCGGAAACCAGCTGGTAATCACAATTGTCCTTGCCAAATAAAGGCAGCTGTGGCTATTCCCAGCTAACCCAGCTACAGCTGCTTCCAATGAATTTTAAAAATATTAGATTATTTTTTTTATCGGTGGAATATTTAAATTAGGGCTGCACTAGTTCGGATCTTAAATCGGGTTTTAGTCTTGGAAAGGTCTTACTTAGCGCGAGACTTTAAGATTGATTGTTTTTTCGTTTATTTAAACACGATGAACTTCGATATTCGTTTTCGATAGGTTTCGAAACCAGTCAGCCTATTTCAATGAAATTTTGTATATGTGTATTTTTTTGTTTCACTTAAAAGACAAAACATTTATCGTTTTGGAAAAAAAGACGTGTTTTAGAAATATTTTAATTAAAAAAAAGGTTTACATGTTACTTGGACCGGGAATGTGCAAAATTTGGCGCAGCTCCGTATAGGCGATCTACAAAACAAATAAGTCATATTTTTCCAAATAATTAACGAAGAGAAATAAAATTCAAAAAAATTAAACTCAGTGCGGAAAAAGCTGGTTGGTGTTAAAAAAAAAAACTATTTGCGACAAAAGAGCAATCCCGGATATTTTGTCTAGTTTATTTAAATATAAACCGAGCTACTTCTTCCGTTAGTTTTTTGTTTTAAACCATTTTAGTTTAGAGAAAATGAGTTAGTGGAGTTCAAAACCCGGCTCGATTTAATCCGGGTTTTGCAGTACTGATTCAAATTGACAGCTCTAAATCTGCAAACTGCAGCTCTAAACTTTGCAAACTTTTTAAAATATGTACATGAATATATCCGAAGTTTTCCTTTAACGAAATTTTGAAATAAGCCAAGACTAAAATCATTTTAAGATGCAGCATTTATTTTTTTGTACCCGTAACACATTTTGGGAATGCCTATTTTTGGTTTGTCGACATTCTTTGTCGATATTCTTGATCAGCTGGATGAGACGAGTCGATCTAGCGAATATCTTACGATTATTTTCAAATTTATATGAAAATAGTTCTTATTTATGAATGTATTCACTGAAATTGGAGAAAAATACATAAAATTTTTCCTCTACGCTACCGATACCTTACCTTCTATTTTTTGATAATTTCAAGACAATATTTGTTTAGTTTTAAATTTGATATTAATGCTGTGTCTAAACTTAGGTTATTTTAGTCCCACCCATCTGATCTTAAAATTTTATCTAAGCCACTGATGATCACACATAAACTATTCAAAGATTCGTGTGACTGGTACTTAATCTTCGGTTCCACCGAAGTTATCGTTTTTCCTTGTTATATTTTATTTTAAAAATTATATTTCATTTTGTCTATACTAATATTATAAAGAGGAAAGATTTGATTTTTTGTTTGTTTGAAATGAATAGGCTCCGAAACTACTGCACCGATTTAAAAATTCTTTCGCCGTTGGCAAGCTACACTATTTACGAGTGACATATGCTATGTTTCATTTTCAAAAAAAATTAGGGATGCTTACTAAAACTTAAATAATCTAACCCAAGTTGTAAAAAAAAATAAACAAAAAACTTCCTTCAATCGCGTGCCGCGAAAACTATTAATGATAGAACAAAATGATGTATTACAATTTTTCAGGACACACCACTATTCAGGTGAGCAACAAGACGGGATTTTGGAAACATTTTTTTTGAAAGCCATATCTTTGAAGTGAATAGACGCAAATACTTGAAACAGGGCTTAATTGAAAGATGGTTAAACACATTTTTGGCGTTCAAGGTGTTCAAGGGATTTCCGGAATTTGGACCTGTGACCCATATGTGGACTCAATATAGATTTTTTGAAAAATTGTTTTTTTTTTATTACAGGTGAGCACTTAGACAGGATTTTAGAAAATTTTGACCCTGGGCCTAATGGGAGCCTTAAAAAAAGTCATACGTTTGGATTGAATAGACGTAGAGACTTGAAACTGGGCGCATTTGAATGATGGTTAGTCGTGTTTAGGGAATTTCCAAAATTTAGACCCAAAAAAACGCGATCAAAGCCGCGGATACCTGCTAGTGATTTATAAAAGAATCATTCAGATGCTTCAAACTAAATTTTATCATTTCAATACTATCAATCTTGTGTAAAGAATATGAAAAAAAGGTTGATTTTTTAGTGGTCGCTTAGGTTACTGCTCAATTTAAAAATGAACTTGTTAATCAAAAGATAACCGAAAACAAGCAAGAACGTTAACTTCGAAGCACCGAAGCTCAAATACCCACCACACGAAACTTTATTCATTTTCTTGAAAAATTAAAAAAAATAGAAGGTGAGTTTGTATGGGACTATATGTTATAGTGGGACTATATGTTATAGTGGGCGTGGCACCTTTCTCTTGAAATTGGATGTCATTAGAAGTGCTTTTACCCATATTTGTAGTAAATACATTTACAAATAATAACAATTTTCATACAAAAAATCGAAAAAAAATGGTAAGTTTGCATGGGGGCTATATCTAAAAATGGGCGTGGTACCTTTCTTCTGATATTGGATGGATGGATATTGGATTACAAGTGTTTTTACCCGATTCGTAGTCAAAACATTCATAAATAATAACTATTTTCACACAAAAAATCGAAAAAAATGGTAAGTTTGTATGGGGGCTATATCTAAAAGTGGGCGTGGCACCTTGGTTCTGCCATACAAACTGCCTAGGAACACCAAAAGCTTAAGTTTAAAGTTTCAGGTCAATATCTTTCAAACTTTCCGAGAAAAACGCATTGCAACAGACAGACAGACAGACGGACAGACAGACGGACATGGCTAGATCGATTCGTCTCGTCGAGCTGATCAATAATATTTATACTTTATGGGGTCTCCGATGCCTCCTTTTATGCGTTACTAACTTTCCGACAAACTTATAATACCCGTCACACTATGTGTGGCGGGTATAAAATATTAATTTCTCATACAATTCTAATTCAAAAACTGGAATGTAAAGAATAAAATATTTGGCGCAAAAAATTGATAATAAAATTGCAAAACAGAGGAGAGATAAAATACAAAAAAAAAAAAAATTGTTTTTCTCTGGAGTGCAACAAGTTGCCTGACTGGAGTGGCAATCTTTTTGATTTTTATTTTTGTTGTCATTGCTCACGCAAAGATGAGCGGCTTGAATGAATGAAAACAAACAAACAAACAAGTGGATTGCACCAATACAAATACGTACTCAGAGATACATGAACTGTAAAAAACCCAGTCGGAATAGAAGTGCTTCGAAAGGTACAACTTTTTGAAAGAATGAAAGTCTCCGTTTTTCCATTTCAGTTCTTCTCTTGAAAGACACTTTCGGATCATAATTTTTAGTCTAATTTCTAAATCAAAGAGAAACTGAATGTAGAAGCCAGTGCTGCTTTTAGAAACACCTTTCATATTTTCCTATCGGGTACAAAACTTTATATGTTTTTATGAAATATGATGTTGTCAGTTTTGTATATGTACAATATTTTATTATATTTCAGTATAATCTTATTGGATTTCTTATTTTTTTCCATAGTTTTCTTTTATCAACTTTTTTAGAATCTTTTTTGTTGATTCGCAGTAGCAACAGCAAACAGCACCGATTAGAACTAAGCTTATCGCTTATCATAAACAAACACTTGACACTCGAAAACATTTAGAATGATTGAGAGACGACCAACTTGCAAAGATTTTTATCTTTGAAATTTTATTGAAGTCAAAATCACTGATTAGGTTTGTTTTTGACACGTATATTCCTTTAATTAAATCCATCTTTTCCAGATGCTGCTGCTATATATATTTAAATTTAATCACTTCCGATTTGTTTACCTTTGTAATTACGTTTCGGCACCGGTTTATATCCGTAAACGCCTTTTTCACTTTGATAGGCACGCGTCTGTAGATAAACGGAAAATACTTTCTGTTTCGATTGTGCAAATTGACGAAGCATTTTTTTTGCGTATATTATTTATTTTGTTATTTTTCTTTTAATATATTTGTTTTTATTTTTCTTTTAATGGAATTTAGTTTTTTTTTTATATGTTGAGCCTCCGCCTCAAGAGTCAACGCGCGACATGCACCGCACCACTCAGCACTCATTTATCAACTAATTGGGTCGCTCTGTATAAGCTTTCTAAAGCGATATTTGATTTTTACCGGTTCCAGCTCTGATAAGAAAACTAAGAGCAAAAAATGATATTTTCTCTTTGGTTTAGAAACGGTTAAATAATTATTGTTGCATAGTTTTAGGATTACTTTTAAAAATGTTTAAGCCTAAAATTATGCAAAATTTATTTTTATTTAATTTATATTTTATTCATCACAGCATTTTTTATACTCAAGGGAAATGGAATAAAATGGGTATTTAAGTTAAGCTTAAATCAAATATTAAAAATTGTCTTTGTCAATCGGAAAATCCAGTTTTTGTTCTTCTCCGCTGACGACATTGTTCCTGTCCTCATATTCAAGTTGCGTAGAGAATTGGTTCCTCCATAACCTAAGGGATTCCAGTGCATCTGTTTCCATGTTTTCATATTTTCCTTTCCAGAACTTCTATAGCAGATCATCTAAAGTTCTTCCAACTTTCTTGTTCTTTTTTTTTTCGTTTGGAAAGGTGTTTTTCTTCTCTTCGTGGTCATTGAGGTAAGTCTAATAACCTTCCTCCATTGCAATTGGTGGTGCCATAAAAAGCTTAATAGTTGCTCAAAAGATTTCTTCTCTCCAATGTTGCTGTTAAATGTCATGCTTGGGCAGCGCTCATAAAGGCGTTCCTAAAACTCATAGAAATCATCAATCTTCACATCGTCTTTATTCAATGTCTATAGCTTTAAATTTGGAGAGACGAGCTCACTTTGTCTCCTAGTAACCATGAAGCACTCAAATATGTGTTAAGTCTCATGACCCACAGGTTGCAATATTAAAAGTACGTTTGCTTTATTTTCCCATCAAAGTGGCAGACAGGTGGTTTTCATAAACAAAGTAGTCTTTGTCGGAGAAAAGCTTACGTTTGAAATTTCAGGCCAATAGCTTTAAAACTGAGTAAATGCCCCCTTTAAACAAACATACCCCCAAAATATATAAAATAGGTCCATGAAAAACTTGATCTTTTTGGAAATAGACTAGGATATAGTTTATTTTTAACAAATATTAGCTGCTAATTTTCAATTGGAAATGCGGAAGACTAGATTTGTATTCTGAACTATGAATTTTTGGGAAAATGTACTTAGAATATCTCAAAGTTTACTATCCTGCTATACCTTGGTCATTTTTTTTTTTTTTGATTCAAGCAAATTGACCCACCCTAATGTACAATGTGATTAGGATGGTCCAAAAAAAAATCTTTGTTCCCACGCCCTAGGATTATTTTATATCGAAAATAAAAAGACTCACATATATATATATATTAATTTTTTTAAATCAGATAATATTTAATAGTGCTGCCAAGCTCCTGAAGTTTTTTTCCCATGTATTTTACATGGGAAAAAAATCACTTTTTCGTATATTTAATCTAGAAATCTGCAAAATTAATTTTTTTTAAACGGATAGCAATGGTACTCTTCATAAATGGCCATAGAAGAACATCCAATCATTTCTTATTTCATTTTTAAATATAAACTATTTTTTATAGAGTTTCAAATAAAAACCCAAAAACGTAAAAAGAAGAAGAAAACGAAAAACATTACTTTTTATTACTTTTATAAAATAAAAAAAAAAAATTTTTAAAATTTAAATAATAAATGATTGGGTTTTATTCAATGACCGTTTATAAAGAGAATCATCGTTATCCGGTTAAAAAAATATTAATTTTCTAGGTTTCTACTTTAAATCTACGAAAACTTGTTATTTTCCCGTGAATAATACATGGGAGACCTTAAGGGCTTGGCGGCTGCATTAAGTATTGCTCTGATTAAAAAATACTGGTCTTCTTTTTTAATATAGAACAATAGTGGAGGGTAATTTTTTTTTGGACCACCTTAATATGCATACATGGTGTACCACGATCTTCGATGTCTCCTTTGCTGTGAAGGGTATAAAAAAGGTGTCAAAAATAATATTATGTTTATTATTTTGCCAGAAAGTTTTTTTGGAGACATCGTAGACCCCACAAAATATACATATTCTTGCTTACCTTGGTCAGACAATTCGATATAGCCATGTCCGTCTGTCTGACTGTCCGTCTGTCTGTCCGTTTCAAATTTACTGACCACTTTTCACCATTTTAAGGTAAAACAATTATAAAGCCATTAGGTAAAGCCATAATTTTTTTTCGAATTTTTCTATGAAAATAGCTATTATCTATGAATGTATTCACTGCAAATTAGATAAAAAACACTTCTAATGTCAACATATGTACTATATAGACTACTGATAATGTATGGATCTTATCTCACCTCCCACTTTCTAATTTTTTCAAGAAAGTTGTTGTGATATCTGTCTTTAGTTTAAAATTTGACCCTATTATTGTTCTAAAACTTCGATGGTAACGGGCTTTAGACCCATCCCTTCTCCAAATTTTACCTAAGCACCCACATCTTACGAGACCCCTATATTATTTTGATGCGCTGAACCGAATCTACCATCAAAATACATAGAATATGTGGGTCGTGTCGCCGGGTGGGTTTTTTTTTTTGTGGGGCTGTGTATTCAATGATACGTCTGACGGGTATTAAAGCTTCGGTTCCACCGAAGTTGTCCTGAAAATTGACCAAATAAAATGTTCTCTAACAGTCGAGCATACTCGAGAGTAGCAAGTGTACCTCTACTGAATTTTTATAAACCTCAAATATGGTTGCTCTATATTTTATTGTTTTCGAGGTTGTCTGTTTCAAACGGTAGACAGCAGAACATAGCAAGATCGATTCTTCTGCCAATGTCGATCAAAAATTTTTTTTTTTATGGGGTCTATTACTTGTACAAACTAAATATCCTCTTGGCTAAATTGATTTGTCTCGTTGAGCTGGTAAAAAATATATAAATAATATTTTCTTTAATGTGTTACAAAGTTTCCAGCAAACTGATAGTACCAATTTTTTATTATTATATACTACGTGTAGCAATATAAAAATAAATTATTATTTACTTTTATAAAATATAAAAAAGCATTGTTACGCATTTCTTAATTCTTTTAAAGAATAAATTTCATACACTCGAGAGTTAAAAGTTTTTACATATTTTCGTAATTTCAAATAGAACAACAGATCAATTATATTTATAGAATTTATTTTATAAAAAACACAGGAAGTAGAGTTTATGTCAAATTGCTCATACTTTCTCAGAATGTATATATAGAATAAATTTTACAACTGATTACCAATGTCAAAATGGCGCGTCATAATGGCCAAATAAATGATTAACTGCAATGATAAGATGAATCACAACATAAACAAATGCCAAAGTCAATACTAGAAGCAATGACAAAATAAAAGAAAGAAAAAAATACAATAATAAAAATAATGTAGAGTGCAGAAAAACCTGAAGATTCCGAAATCGGCCAAAAAGAAATTCTATTCAACTTTTACAAAAATTATGATTTTGTACTCAAAAGTAGACAGGAAAATGGTAAAAAGCAGTAAATGAGAAAAATATTACAATAAAAAAAGCTTTTGAATCTTTCTACAAAAAGAATGTTTTTTTTTTTTGTATCAAATCTAGAGCCTCTTATCAGTGAGCCCCAACGCATAATTGTGTGCTGCATAACTTTTTATTGGTAAAAAAAAAAAAAGATAAGATAAAAGATAAGCATAAAGTTTCACAATACACATGAATGTAGGTGTTCTGGTATCATCGTAACAAGTGAAACTGACTTCTAGCCAAGTTACGACAACGCCTCGACTTCAGTCTATAAAAAATCGTGGCGCTGTGTTGAACGTTTTTTCTCCCTCGAAAAGGTATACAAAAAAAAAAAGTTCTGAAAGTGTTAAAAGTGTTGAAAGATTATCATTAAAAAACTGATAAGAATTTATACAGTGCGGTTCCGATAAGAACACATTTCTGTGCAAGAATTTCGGTGCTGATGATGTCATTAATTTAATTTTCCATAATTTTTCTAAAATCTTTCTTTTTCTTTTTTGTGATCTTTTTCCAGTGAGAAAATAACTAAATCAACCAACCACAAAACGAACGAAAATAAATTTAATTACAAAGCAAAAACGACAATTTTAAGAAATAATTTCGAAGTAAAAACGTAAAAAAAAAACAAAAAATAATTAAAGTGAAAACTATAAAATGCGTTTAAAAATATTTTTGGCCAGTTTGCTGGCGTGTGGCTTCATGGTCTACGTCATTGCAAATGAAAATATTTCAACGGAAGTGGAAGATGTGCCAGCCGCCAAACAGAAAATTGCAAAAGCAGCCGAATTTGTGGAAATATTCGATGACAAAGTCGTCGCCGTCAATAAAAATGTCAACGTGAAACCTGCCGCAACAACAACGAAACCCGTCACAACGAAATCCACCACAGCTGCCGTAGCTCAGGTGAAGCCTTTAATACAAAAAAGTGTTGCAGGCACCCGTTGCATCCAGTCGTGGTGTCGATGATATTTTTACTGTTGCTGGCCTAATGCCACAGCCACGTTCCGGAGCACTCAAAGTTGCTGACGATTTCTATCTCGGCGATTTGGGTTTGGATTTTAATGATAACAACGGCTACGATTGGAGTAAGTACAGCAAAATTATTATTTTTTATTAGTAGTCATCGCTTGAAGGATTGCACAATCAAATGTTTTGTCATTTGGCCAGCGCCTTTTTCCATAGTTTTCCATGAGAAGCATTGAAGCGTTGATTCAGCGTTATTACTCATACACTCCATGTTTATTTGTTGTTGCGTATCTTATCTGTTTTATGTATTTACGCGATAAACTGTTCGACTTTTTCAAAATAGGTGTAGCAGGTGTAGTGTGAGTTACTTTTTTTTTTTTTTTAGTTTGTAATTTGTTGCATTTGTAAAGCAAAATAATCTTTGGTTTTACTTGTATACTTGTGAACATTGCTCAAATGCTGATTAGATAAGATATTATTGTGGCATTAAAAGCTTTTTTTTGTTTTCTATACATTCTTGAATTCGTTTTTTTTAGGGCGCAAATATTTAGTATAGACTCAATAAAAAAATATCTAAGTTAAGTTGAGCAACAAATTATAAATTACTAAATTACGCACCTCCCTCATCTATCTTGTTCTTTTTTTTTTTTGTACCGCCACACACATTGTGAAAGTGTTTTATCAGTTTGTCTGGAAGTTTGTAATACATTGAAGGAAAGATCGTAAATCCGTAAGCTCGATGAGGCGTGTCGATCTAGCCATGTTCGTCTGTCTGTCTGTTTATTTTAACGCGATTCATTCGGAGAGTACTGGAGATATTTGGCTGAAATTCGCAACTTAAGCTTTTTTCGGCCACGACTAAGTTTTTTTTGATTTTTTTTTTTTTTTTTAATGCTGTGTTCTTTATTTGCAATCAGTCCCTAAGGAGACTATCAGCGAATTGTACTGCATAACATTGACTTTCCATCACTTGGGAGTTGTTGTTGGGGTTTATAAAGAGGTGGGGCAGTGATGGAGGAGGGAGGAGGATTTAAAAGTTTATGTGTGTGGCAAATCCAGGGGTGTAACCTCTTCAGTCGCCGAGTCGTTGTACTGTTATCCAGCAGGTTTATGGCCAGAGGGTTGACATGGCTGTCCAGTCTATCCAGATATGCCTTAGTGAGCCTAGCCACCTCCTGGCTTATGAGAGGGACTTTTAGTTCCTGGTGAATTTCTGCATTGGTATGATATGGGTGCGCCTCAGAAATAATGCGCAGAACCTTGTTTTGGAAGACTTGGACTCTTTCCCTGTTGCTTCTCTTTGCAGTGCCCCATAGTGCTATGCCATACGTCCACATAGGTTTAAGTTTGGCTTTGTAAAGGAGGAGTTTGACACTTAGTTTGATGGTGGACCTTCTATCTAGCAGCCACAGATGCTTGCGCAACCTCTCGTTCAACTGGGAACGTTATTGGGAGAGATGACTACTCCAAGTTAAGCGCCTATCCAATACCAGGCCTAAGTATTTTGCAGTGACGCTGCTGGGTATGGCAACGCCATCCAGACTGACAGCAGGGCAGTCTCCTCTTCTCAGGGCAAACGTAATGTGTGTGGATTTGTCTGGGTTGACAACGATATTCCACCGTCTTAGCCATATGTTTAGGCGGTCCAGCTGAGTTTGGATTATGCTGGACGCCATGAGTGGGGACTTATCATTGGCTAAAAAGGCGGTGTCATCGGCTTAAGTGGCAGTGAGCATTTTAGGGTCGCTGATTGTTGGCATATCTGCTGTATACATTGTGTATAGCATCGGGCCCAGGACACTTCCCTGAGGGACTCCAGCTCTGACTTCTCTTATTGCTGAGCTCTCCTCGCCGCATTTAACGTAGAAAGATCTACCAGTTAGGTAAGATCTGAGCAGCAGATAGTGAGGGGCTGGTAAAGCTAGCTTTAGCTTGTAGAGCAAACGACTAAGTTAAGTTCGAAAATGAAACTGTGACATTCATTATTAGGTATAGCCCCCATACAAACTAACAAACAATTGTATGAAAATAGGTTTTATTTATGAATATATTTACTCCACGTGGATATTTAGATATTTTTGTTATCGAACCTTGAATCTAATAAATTTTTAGAAAAAATACCGAAACTGAATTCGAAACAAATCATTTCCATTTCGAAAAAAACCGTAAACAAAGCAGAACATATGTGCATAACACAGGAATGCTAAATCGACCTATTTGGGCACCAGAATGGTGTTCAGCACACACAAATACATCGGAAACCAGTCTTTTAAAAGTGTAATTAAATTTGGGAAAATGATCAGCATAAAAAAGCCAACTGTGAAAATTTTCTTTGCAGTATTGCCAATTATAGTGTTTTAAAAAAAATAAATTTAAATATAGAAATAATTTAGCTTTTGATGGTATTAATTGAGAACCATATACGAAAGAACGCTTAGTTCGAGTATACTCGATTCCAAAACCCCTGTCCCAACTTTGTATTGGACCTTTATATTATACAAAAAGTAAAAAAAAATTGGGTTCATTTGAATAGGGGCTATACCTATGTTACAATATTTCATTTGGACTATTGTGAGCATAATCCATACTAAGTTTGGAGTTCAAGAATGTATTCATGAAAAAAAGTTTTGGAATATATTTGTATGGGGGATATCCCTTAAAATTAGGCTAGATAAGCCGATTGTAAATGATCACCTAAAGGCTTAGAAGATCTCAGTTTTAAATATGGTGGCTGTAACTCTTATAGTCTCCGAGATAATCGTTTTTATACGGCAGAGACGTACGGACGGATAGACAGATATAGCACTATCGGCTCACATTTCAATGCTGTTCAAAAATATATAAACTTTATAGGGTCTATCATACCTCCAACTGTTTGTCACATACATTTAACAAACTGAATATACACTTTTCTCTTCTGGTACAGTGTATAAAAATAAAATATATAAAAATGCCATGAACCAAGGTTTGAACCAAAGTAAATATTATGGGTTTGCGTGATTATTTTATTTCTTTATGGAAACAATTAGATATAAGAGTTTAAATAGTATTATTGGTCTCAGATATAAAAGAAGATCTATTAAATAATATAAGATCAATAAAGAACGGTAACGAATAAAATTTGTCTTTTATAGATAACTAGCGGATCTCCCCGCAAATCCTGCCACGCACTCAGTTTTTGAACCTTTTATTTGCATAAGTATTACAATATATGTTGATACTTATTTAAATTTGTACCGGGTCTTCGATTATATAATTTTTTCTTTCCTTATTTTATTTAAACAAAACAATTTTTTATTTAGTGCTAGCACCCATTTAAGTGCCGTGTTTTTTGTATTAAGATTGTCTCATCTACATGTTTTGGGTCACCGACTCGGTCAAAGAAGACCCTTCGATCCAAACATTCTTTCTACACATATTCACATTTTCAGCTCATTTTTGTGAGTTGTAAAGTTTCTTAAAGAAGTATTTACTGCCTTATCTACTGTCTTATCTTTCTTTCAATTTTATTTTTTTTTGGTTCAATATTTGCGAAACATGAACTTATTTATTAAATATTCAATTATTACTCATAACACAACTTTTATTGACTAATTCAATTAAAGTAACACCAACGTACTTTTCTGAAAGCTTATTTTCTTATCTTTAATTTTAACAAAATATTGCATAAACTGAATATAAGTAAGGGGCACATATTATTGTAAGATTCGGTTTGACCACCCATTTTTTTAGACATGTAGTTTAAATTTTACAAAAGATTGAAATTGAGTGTTTCAAAAAACATTTCTTTTTATCTTTTGTCTACAGTTCTTGGGAATAAGGTAAATGTTTATCTCTTGTATAATTTTAACCATATAAAAATATAAATTATAAAATCTGTAATTAAAACGATGTAACTAAAAATCTAGAAGTTTTCGAAATTGATCAGATGAAAGAAACAGAGGAACAACAAATGAATATGAATATGGAAATGTTTTCGATTATTGTTTGATTTTTTTAACGATCAAACTAAGCTACTTCGCACTTTGGCAGTTAGAATCCCTGAGCTATATGTCCCTTTTATGTCCTTCTAAACTACGTACCTGCCTTAACTGTACTGGTTAGCTCTGTTCAGAGCCTATCATGCACAAAACGGCATTCTTGTGCTAATTGCGTGGAGAATATGGGTTTTCCCCTCAGCCACCTCTATCTATCTTATCGTTTGATTTTAACTGGAAATGATTTGGTTGTGTTACATGTTTATTAATTAATTAATCATGTCGATTGATTATTCATTTTATTGTCACCTTTAAACAAATAAAGAATATTCTTGTGCGTATGTATTTATAAATAAATTATTTATTCAATATTTTGTTAGCTTTTTATTTCACTTTTAATCGGTATTTATGATTAAGTAAAAAATTATCTGTCTGTTAAATTTTGGCATATGTATTTTTATTTTTTTATTTATCTCAAATATTTTTATTCCATAAAATAAATACCAAAATTCTGAGAATCGGTTTTCATAGCTGCAAATATTGCATTTAACGCTTCAACCGTAATCGGATCAGTGAAACTGAAACTGAATTACATAAAATCGAGTTGCAGCAATTAAAGAAAATTGTAAATCGTTTTTAGTTTTTCTATTTTTTTTTGGTTTTTACCTGCCAAACACAATCCGCGTGAACTATAAAATTTTAGCTGACAAAATTTTGCAATGCAATCCAATTCTTTTGTCCATGTTTTCCCAATAATTATTTGTTGTAGTGCTAAATACTTTTAGTTTCAATGTCATCACAGATACATTTGCCATCACAGATACATTACGCATCAGATACATGCATTCGCGAGTAAAAATATTCGCGAAATTTTACGCAGCTGTCGCAACGCCGAACGACGGTGACGACGACGACGTGCGAGTGTGTACACTTTAATCTATTTATGAATCAATTGACTAATCCTAATCCTTTTTGCACATTTGTTAGACTTTATAGCGCACACAGCGAACCATCCAAGCAAACAAACAATTGTTGCAACGCAGACGCAGATCGATTTTCTTTTTTTTTTTTTTTTTTGAGTTGTAAAAGTTTTATTACAGCTTTAAACTGAACGATCCGCAGCAATTGAACGCATAACACAATTGAAACAATTGAATTATCTGCAAACAATTTCCCGAAGCGGATTACAGTTGCAACTCAGCTTGCTGTACTTTATTTTTGTATCTTGTTTTTGTATCTTCGTTTATGGCTTCTGGTTTTATTTTATTTTATTTTTGTGCTAAATTAGTCACGAGGAAAGTACGCAAAAATATAATTTTATTGAAATATTTTTAACCGAATGGAATAATTTGCACAGTTTTGATTTTAACTGTGCGTCATAATCTTTTCCTTTTTTTTTTTTTTTTGGAAATAGTTTTAAAACGGTTTTTTTTTCTTTCTTAGTTTCCTAGAAATATTTTGTATTTGCAGTGAAAGTGAAAAATCTTGAAAATATTTTAAAGTCCAAAGAAATTTAATGTAACGGAAAGTCAAGTACCACTTGAAATGGTTTTAAAAAATTATTATGCCATGGTTTCGTTGTTTTTTTATACCTAAGAAATACATTTTTTAGAGAAATTGAATAGAGTGAAATTTTTAAGAAATTTTGAGGAGAGATTTAGAAAAATATTTATTGAGAATTCTACTTTTGTGTATAATTTTTTAGTAATTCTATTCTTTTTGGTTTATTTTTGGTTAAAAATGTCATTCAACTTGTTCACGGCACATTATTTCTGAAGTCTTGGAATATTTTGTATAAAATATCATAAATCATGATCCTTAAATAGTTTGCTGTATTTTGATTATTGGTCATTGTTTACATTTTCTTTCGATAAAGAGGTACTCCCCTAACTCTCTTGATCTGTATCAAAAGCTGAGTCAATATCCGCTGTATAAGTCAACTAAATTTGGAACTTAAAGGTGTTCAGAGACGCAAATATTTTGATTGAAACTTTTACAATTTTTATTTGCACTAAAATTCTTTCTTGAAACCATTTTAACATAACCCATAAAAAAAGCCTGACGTTGTGCCTGGGTTGAAGCCGCAAGGCAAGCGAGAGGTCAGAGCGCAAGTGGAGACTCAAATAAGCCACCACACGTTCCCATCGACAGCACAGAGTATAGTGGGAGCATGGCAGCGACTCTAGGAGAGTCTATTGTACCCAAGAACGGCAAATTATAAATTGTTAGGTTAATGGACAGAGAATCCTCTCCGCCTCTTTAATAAGCAAAAGAGATAACCTGGTCGGGGCGACCCGTGTGAATCTTAAGCGGGCCAAAGCTAGACATTCACATAGATTGTGTGTACTAGTTTCATCATCCTCCAAGCAGAGTCTCTGACTCTGGGGACAGGCCAATTTTGATAAGATGTTATCTCATTGAAACCATTTTAATGATGTAAAAATTTGAAAAAATATTATTCAAAATATTTGCTTATCTGAACAAACCATTAGATTATAGTACATAGCTCTAAAATTATTTTCCATTATTTATGGGTAAGCTTTCTTCAAATTTTGAATCTTGTGTATGAAAAACATTTTTATTTTTTACTAGCGGATATCCGCCGTGAACTATTACATTGAGCGGGCGTTTCGGCTGCTCTCGCGGCTCTTTCGCGGAAAATTATATGAGAAAAGTCGAAAATCGACTTCATGAATGAACTGAATGTGATCTTAAATTCTACTTGCATTATTGCCTTTCAAATAAAACCGGTTTGGGGGTTATCGGTTGGATGGTTTCAAAGTCCATAGCGGACATAGAAACATTTTTAATTATTTTTATTTTATTTATTTATACATCACAACTACATTAAAAAAAACTGTTGCTAAAACTAAACAATATTATAAATAACTTAGAATACCTACTTAAGTACTAATTGAGGAAAGAATACGCCCACCTAGACCACGTTGGGTATAGATAGTATAGAAAGCGCAAATTAAATGTGAATGATTTTAAAGTTATGCCTAGTAGAATTATAAGATTTGGTTTATAATATAAACTTTATATGAAACCAGTGAAATATATAATAAAAAATTTTACACAAAATTGAAAATATTCTGAAAAAAATATAAATAAACGCTTCATAATGTGAACTACTTAAAAGAAAGGATGTTCACTTTAAAGAGAGGGTTAATGTTTTTGAATGCCCAAGCATACAATATATATTTAAAAATTCCAAAGAGTCCAAAAAAAGTAGAAGGTTTAGTAAAATGAAATCCATTACTTTTCCAGAAGTTGGCTTTAGTATTTTGTATCATCCAAATTTGGTTAATTTAGATGCTTTAAGAGAGATGAAATTAAGTAGTAAAAAAAAGAGCTCAACTGAAAGATACCCTGTACCCAAGCTTAATGTACTTTAAGTTAAGTCCTATCTTTGTATCATACTTTAATATATTGGATTTTCATACAAAAACTTAAAAAAAATGGGTTATATGTGTATGGAGGCCATATTTAAAATTTGTATCGGTTCTATCCATATTAGTCTATTTCATTGGAATTTTCATAGGCCTAATTTATACCAAATATAGATTTCCTATAGAAGAAAAAAATGACGTTTTGTACTAAAAAAATTTTGAAGTACTTTTGTATGGGAGCTAGCCCTCAAAATGGGTCTAGAGAAAACATGCACACTGGGGACAATCTAAGTTTCAAATGTGGTGACTTCATCTCTTATAATTTCCGAGAAAATCGTTTTCATACGGCAGGTAAGATGACAAACGGACGGACATAGCTAGTTCGACTCCCCCTTCTAATGCTGATCAAGAATATATATCCTACTTTGTAGGGTCTATCTAGCCTTCTTCTGTCCTTTGGGTACAGGGTTTAAAAACGCAAATGAATTATGTTTATGGTCACGATACTTTATCTGTCAATTATGTTCAAATTTTGGTTTTAGTTTAAATTTTAATCTAAACTTTTAGTTTAAACTGCAAAAATAGAATCCTTTCTACTTATTAAAATTCTATAATTAGCCACAAACTTTTATTGTGTTAAATTTAATCTGGAAATACGTGTAATTATTTTGGTTTAAATGCCAAATCTACTTCAAGACAAACAATTCAAAATCACTCATTTAGGTAAATGTAAATATTTAAATAATGTCAGCATGCCACGCATTAATACGCCGATCATCGCTTAACACTATTTAACACACACACACACATACACCTACAGGCACACACACACTAAAACAAAAAGGGTAATTTGGGTCAGTGCTAGCGAATAAGGCGCAGGTATGCAAATTTACAGTTAAACGCAGCTAATTAACTACGACAAAAAGCGCACAGGTAAACAGCCGCGCGTATCCTGTCGCTATAAAAACGGAGGCACTTTCCCTAAAATGAAATAGTTTCGCAAAGACTTTTGTGTAAAGAGAACGTCGTGTCTTGTAAAAATTTAATCTGAATTGAAATTCAAATCGAAATCACGAAATCACGGAAAAATGAGCATAAGCACATTTAATTTTCAATTTTATTCATACAACAAAATGAATAAACCATCAAGTTTGCAATTGAATGATATCAGCATGGACATTGATATGATGGATGATGATAGTGTTGCAGGAGGAAGCAATGGTGTAGGAGCAGGAAATACTTCAACGCCTCTGATGCGCTCAAAAACTTATAATTCAACGCCAAATTGTTATTTTGGTGATTCGACGCTAACAACAACGGCAACGGCAACGGCAACAATAACACCAAAAGCAGCTCTGGAAAAACGTTATTCAAACGAAATCGAAATACCTTTGGAGCCAAATACTACGATGACGACACCCAAGAGCATATTCGGCACATGGCAGCAACAATATCAGCAACAGCAACAGCAACAAGCTGTCACTGCACCAACAACGCCACGGGCGGCACCCAGCGAAGCATTGCGCCCCAAACTGCATACACAACAGAAACGCTGGTCCATGGAGCTACGCGAAAAAATCGTTGAAATGTCGAAACGCAATTCCGGCTCAGATGAGGACGTGGTGCAAGAAACACATCACTGGACAACACCAGCAGCAGCAGCCGGAAGCCATCAAAATTTCTCAAATCAAATTATGCAAAATTATACACCAGAGATGCAATTTTCATTTATTCCGCCGCCATCGCAGCAGCAGCCGCCATCGTCGTCCGCGTATGCCTTGAATGAGACAATAAATCTAGAGCAACCGACGACTTGCGTTGAGAATAATGAGGAGGCATCCGATTGCCAATCGAAAAGTGTCTCGCAGAAAATTAGCTTTTTCAATAAACTAACCAGAACGTTTGAATCATCAAAAACACAAAATAACAGCGGCTGTGGCAATAAATTTATTGCATTGTTGCGTCAGACAAAAGATGCCGCTGCCGCAACAGTTACAACAATTGCCACAAATTCAATTGCAACGCCTTCAAGCGCCATGCAAACGCAAATGCTGCCACCGCCACCACCGAAACCTAAGCGTTTGCATGCCACAATGGGAACAACTTCAATGCCAGCAACATCGTCGTCCTTTGGCTACTTTCCATTGCAGCATAATTTTGTGGCACCACTGCCCGTTGCGGCCGGCGCACCATTGATCGCCAAGTCGCGTGATATGAATTCAACGTTGCAACGTAAGTCCTCGTTGCGTCGCAAGCCATCAATGGAGAAATCACGCGCCACAATTTCGCGCCAGAACTCGAGCGCTAGCTCTGCGAATATGAAACCTCAAATGCACGCCATGATGGATGATTTGAGTTTGGTTGTTCCCGTCAAATTGCGTGTCGCTGAATATGAGAAGCGCATTTCGATGGGCGGTTAGAGCCGTAACTATTTTTTTTTATTAGAAAATCGTCATCATTATAGCGCGTATTCCAAAGGAGTCAGTTTAAGTTTCATAAAGATATTTTTTTTCATTTATTAAAAATATTCGTAGTAGTCGATTTATAGCAGAATAAATAAATTGAATAAAATCTGAAATGAAAACATTTTCGTTATTAAATCAGAGATTAAATACATTATTTTTTGTTTATAGTTAAATAGCGCATTATTTTGCAATTAATTTTCTTTATTATTTTTCATTTAAAAATGCAATAAATTTTAAACGAAATAAATTTCTTTGCAACTTATTTCCATTAAGTTCAATATTAAAAGTTGAATTTGTTTAAAAAAACATGTAAAAAAAAATAAATAAATAAACATAAATAAAACAAAATTAAAAAAAAAAAAAAAACATTTTAATATTAAACATTAATTTTAGTACGCATTTAGCGTATTCAAAAGGTCTTGCAATAGCGTAATAAAGTAACATTGCACAAGATACATTGAGAGCGCACTTGAGCAGAATGATGTGCAAATCCGCACAATCAGCTGTTTGACCTTTTCGTTTTTTTTTTCCCTTCGAAATAATAGCGCCTCTTTTACCAAATGCACGCTCTTCATTTGAAAAAACGTCTCTTTTATATCAGTAAGAGCAGCGTTTGCCCCAAATCTTCAACTTCGGGCTGCCACTCGGTAAATTTTCGTGTTTACATTGCATTTTATAGCGAATAAATTTACTTGCAATCTGTCTTTAAAGGAGAATCAGCAAGTTGCTTGAGTAAAGAACAGTTGACAATGCGTTGGCGAAGCCATTATGGATAAGGAATAAAGGGATGGGAATGGGAAAAGAAAATAAACTAAAAGTAAAAATAAACATGAGTTATTGTCTCCCATGAGAGAGATCGAGCGGGTGAAGCCTTTTAAACCTTCTTATAGTGGAGCTGTTGTCGAGTAGGTTGATGGCGAGGGTGTTTTGTTATGCATGTCGAGCCGATTTATATAAGAGGTGCTTAATCTTGTTATTTCTTGGTATACCTAAGGTACCCCGAGTTCCTCGTGTATCTCTTTGTTGGTGTGGAATACGTGAGCGTTTGACATAATCCTCAGCGCATTGTTTTGAAATATTTGAATAATAGAACAGTTACTCCTGCTGGCAGTACCCCAAGTTGGGATACCGTACCGGCTTTATAATTGCTTTATAGACTAAAAGTTTGCTCCTCAGCTTGAGAGGTGACCTTCGTCCGATAAGCTAAAAATGTTTTTTTTGACCTTTCATTGAGCTGTGCCTTTTTGGTGAGAAAGGTGAGGACGCCAAGTTAACCTTCTGTCAAGACCCAAGCCCAGATACTTGGCTGTAGCGCTGCATGGGATTATTACAACGATGCAAACACATTTTTTAAGTTAAACGTTTTGTTAGAGCAAAAATTTTGGTAGAAATTTAAAATTTCATACATTGAACCCGAAGGGTTGAGGGTTTAAATCTTTTTCACTTGTCTGACTGACTGACTGACTAACTGATTTCATGCGGTTGGCCTACATCCCAAACGGTTACAGATGGAAAGCTGTACATACATATATATCATTGAGTAGAAGAGCACTAAGGCGGAAACTTGGAAAATTTTGACCGGAGACCGAATGAAGGTCTTGAAAAGGGAAAAGTCATGTCTTTGGAATGAATAAACGTAGAGACTTGAAACTGGGCATTTAAAAGATGGTTAAAAATATTTTAGGCGAGTTCATGGGACTTCCGAAATTTGGACCTGGAACCCATTTTTTGACCCAAAATAGATTTTTGATTTATTTTTTTTTTAGATTTCAGGTGAAAAGAGACTTGAAACTGGGTGCATTTGAAAGGTGGTTAGTCGACAAGTAGAAGCAAAAAAAAAAAAAAAGCGAGCAGAACCGCGGATACATGCTAGGAAAGTATATAAATTCTTGATCAGCATTGATAGAAGAGTCGATCTAGCTATGTCTATCTGACGTCTTGCGTTTTAAAATGGTTTGCAATGAATTTCAAATTGCTACCTGCCGCATACACATGATCACTTTTACAATATTGGCAGACAGATGGCAGTCTTATCGGCAATAGATGGCCAACTGCGCTATGTAAACATTTACTTGTAGTTTGTTGCTTTATAGTCGTTAATATCGCCGATATCGGGAAAAATAGTAACCAGAAAAATTCCTTTGATCAAGGGCCATTGAATCTCATTTAAGGATATTAAAATCGGGGCTGTTCATCCAAGCTTACCCGGCATTGCTCTTGTCAAAAAGTAACTTTAGCTTTGGGGCTATGTGCTATAACATAAGAAGTGTTTTTATTCAATTTAGAGTGAAAACATTCACAAAAACTTAAAAATTCTTTAAATTCAAAATCAGTTTAAAATTTGTTAAATTTAATTTTATTGAAATCAGACAACATTTCAAAAATCTAATTAAATTTTACTCAATGATATTTTTTTTTATCAAAACTGCATTAAAAAAGTTTGTAAAAAAAATAAAATAATTTTTTGAAGAATGTTTAAATTTATTGAAAATATTTGTGGCTTTACGAAATTATTTTGCTGCAAGTGACATGTTTATTTACTATTTTTTTTTATTATTTACTGTAAAATAATGAATTTTATAAACATTTTTTTCTGGTTGCAATGCGAGAAAAAAAGCAATATTTATTTTTAATATTGTAAATTATTTCATTTTCAAAAATGATTAACAGGAGACGCGATACTTTAATTTTGGTTTACTTTTAGGATTATGTTCAGTTAAACAAATTAATATGCATTGAATTTTTACTGCAATAAATAAAAATTGTTTTATTTATTTTTCCAATTTTTCTTTTTTTTGCATTTACTGCGTTTCAAATGCTGTGCAAAAATATTATTTCATGATTAAGCATTTAATCATCTTAAATGATTAAAGAATTAAAAAGAAAATCTCTGCAGCATGCACCACTTTGCTCGCTGAAATGAAAATTGGGTGAATGCGGCGCTAAATAGAAAAAGGGAAATCTACGAGATACAAATGAGAATATTAAAACTTGTTCAGAGTGGAATGAAATATTAAGTACGACCTTTAAGACTGCTGAAATTTCTTTTGAAAGATGGCAACTAAAAAGTATTTTAAATTTAGCTGAAGACAATTTAAAAATAAACTAAGTAGTCCAAGTATTTATGGCAGGCAAATCTAGGCGGTATAAATAATATTAACTGCACAAAAAGTATCTTGTAGATACTTTTTTTCGTACAAGTATCTCTACATTGTATATGCGTGCATCTAAATGTGCAAATTGCAAGTTGTGCTGCTGCTGGCAGCTGACTTGAAAATTGAAAAGCAAATCCCTTCTACAGTAGAGGATTAGGCGTTGAAATGTGAAATTACAAAAGCTGCACTCTAAGCCAAAGGCAATGCAAAGTCTACATGAATAAGTATTTAGGTCAGTTAATGCTAATAGTTTTGTAAGGCTTAAGTGGCATTTGTGGCGACAGTGCATAATAAATCATTTGTATAATTCGCATTAAATGCATTTTATATGATTTTTTTCAAAAATTATTTTATTTATTTATTTATTGAATTATTTTTTTTTTTTTTTTTGCAGGTCCAAATAATAATGTGGCACCGCCTAGCACATACTCAACCGCTGCCGGTGGTTATACAATAACTCCACAGCGTTTGGCTGATTTGCGTTCAAACTTTTTGTATTGGTTTTTCGATCGAGATCAGTGGGGCGGTCGCGGTGACTATCAGTTCGATATACACGCATCGATGACGCAATTGCATAAAAATTTAAATTTCCAATTGCCTTTCTATGGTTTTCGTTTCAATTATACACGCGTAAGTATAAATAATAATAAAAAAAAAAATTAATTTACAATTTATGCCCATTATTTCAATGTCCAGTTATATTTTGCAGTTAACTAATTATTTTAACTGTCAACGTTATGTTTGAACGGCCATCTAGTATAACAGGGTACATATTTTGAGTGCAACAGGGTATACATGTAACTAAAACAATGACCCTGTGCATTAACTGTGAATTGCAAAATTGGTAGAAGCTGTTGCATATGACATTCACATTGAAGTTTTCACTGTGATTGCCAGTTAAAATTTAACCTGAATAAGGCCCCGTTTTCAGTTAGGCCGCGTTTCTAAAAAATTTAAAAAAATTTTTTAAATTTTTTATAAAAAATATATTTATTTATGTTTGGGAAAAAGTTTTTTTTAATTTTTATTTCACTTTTCAATACCCCTTTTAAAACCATTTTTAAACCCTTTTTAAACCCTTTTTTTTTTTTTTTTTTTTTTTTTTTTTTTTGTTTTTTTTTTTTTTTTTTAAAATATTTAAAAAAAAAACCCACAAAATATTAAATTTAAATTAATTTTTTTATTTTTTTATTTTTAATTTTTGTATTTTTTTTTTTTTTTTTTTTTTTTTATTTTTTATTAAAAAAAAAAAATTTAAAAATTTTTTTTTTTTTTAATTTTTTTATTTTAAAAAAAAAAAATTAAAATTTTTTTTTTTTTTTTTTTTTTTTTTTTTTAAAAAAAAAAAAAAAATTTTTTTTTTTTTTAACACAACCCCAAAAACAAAAAAGGAAAAGCACCCCCCTTTTTTTTTTTTTAATTATTTATTAACAAAAAAAAACCGGGGGTTTTGGTAAAAGTGTTTTTTTTTTTTTTAATTAATTATTTTTTTTATCTGTTAAATTTTAGTTTGACCATTTTTTAATATAAGGTGTTTTTTTTTTTTGGAAGAAATTTTTTTTTTAATTAAAAAAATTCCCTTTTTTTTTTTTTTTAAATTTTAAAAATTGGGTGGAGGTTGTTTTTTTTTTTCAGCTCTCGTTTCTTTATCTTGTTTATTTTAATTTTTTTCCCCTAATTTTTTTTTTCTTTTGAAATGGCATTCACATTGATATGTTTTACTGTGACTGCCAGTTTAAATTTAACCCTCAGTTAGCTTCATCACAGAATAAACACTAACTAAAACATTGAAAGAACGAAATGTGGTTTATCTTTCATATAACTGACAGTTAAAATTTAACTGGACATTGAAATAGTGACCCTTAGAGAATTATTAAATTTAAAAAAAACATATTTTTCTTAGCTCTCACTTAATGGTTATCTGGAATTCTCCGATCCGCCAGAGTATTTAACCTATCCGCTTGTATTTCCCATCAAAGATTGGCCCTTCAAGAGAGATCCATCGTTTATGGGCATTTTCTTTTCGAAATGTCGCGTAGGAAGAATTTATCCAACTGATATCGATCAACGTACGCCTGGTGTTTATTTCCGGTGAGTAAAATGAAAAAAAAAAAAAATGTTTATTTTATTTTGAAACTACTAAGTTGCTTTTAATATAGTAAAACATTGTTTACATTGAACTCTTCATTATTTTCATGTTAACTCGATTTGTTTGGGAAATTTGCATTAATTTGTATGGCAGAAATCGATATACATATAGTACTCGTACATATATATTTAAATTACATACATACCTATAAAGTATTTCAATCGTTATAAAGTTACCTGCTGTACATGCGTTTGTTACATATTTTCCTCAAAGCCTCTCTCCCTTTCTTCTCTCGCCTCTCTCTCTGTCTTCTTGTTAACTGCTACATTTGCATTGTTATGCAGTTTCCTGTTGCATTTTGTGTGTGCATTTGTGTTATTTTTGTATTTTCTGTTATCTACATTGCAATTTTGTTAACGTTTTGCTTGTAGCATTTAATGCAACTTTTTCGATTTACATTGTTTGTTTCTATGCTTGCCTCTTTGGCTCAATCCTTTGCATACTTTCAGGCGCATGTTAAGCATAGAATACATACACAAGCGCAGAGCCAGACAGACAGACAAATAGACACATACAAGAGTACGTAGAATGCAGTTCGTTGCATTTATTCGATAGAATTCTTCTTGCATATTAAATTATGTCGCTTGTGCTCATTCATTGCATCAATTTTTCTTTTTGCAGTAGAGTGCACTCAAATAATTAGTTTCGCTCTTCAGTTCTTTTTGTGAACAAAAAAAAAAATGAATATTACTCTATGAAAGATATTTGAAGCATATTTTAATACACTCAACGTCAAAAAAATGATTTCCAGCAATAAATTTAGTTAAAAATAGATTAAAGCTTTCGATTGTCGAGGAAATGCTAGCCGATTCCAGCGAGTATAGTATTTCGATTATCATTTACTCGCTGGGATCGAAGAATTCAAATAGTTTGTACCTGCAGTTCATGATGCAATTATGCCTGGTGAAGTACTCGGGCACTTTGGCTATACATAAATATAGCTTGTGTTGCATTTAATATAATTTCACCACGGCACGAGAGAAAAATTTGTACAAGACATTTTGAGAAAAAAGAGTTAGTAAACAAACACTACTATGCTTACGGTATTTTCCTAAAATTGACACTTTATAGAAAAATATCATAATCACTCAAAACATAGTATCCAACAAAGTTTAGTAGCAAACTAGAAAAAACAGTGAACCATACTTCTAAGGAAGCATATATCCCAGATTTGTTGTATTTCTTAAATAGTTTTTAAATAATATTTTCAATCGAACCCGAAATTACTTTTGCCAATCAATATTTTCTATTTCTTCTTGTTACATTAATATTCTTGTTCCTAAAATATGTATTTGATTTTATTTTGTACATTTTGTTAAATTTAACTTTTGAAGACTGTTTATGTTTGCTTCGATTTATAATTTTCAACTCAAATTATGTCTTTCATACCACGACCACACCGGCCGCACTTTATCATAA
Organism: Leucophenga varia; assembly: GCA_018903435.1. NCBI lineage: Eukaryota > Metazoa > Arthropoda > Insecta > Diptera > Drosophilidae > Leucophenga > Leucophenga varia. Next base: position 87,575 of record JAEIFJ010001378.1, on the reverse strand, counting down.
CGATATATGTCTTAAACCTTCCCGAATCGATATTATTAACTGGAAAAATTCAACATCGATCGACCCAGTACTCTAGGCTTCTTTAGCAAACTAGAATGACAATCAGAGATTCAGGCGAAGACTTCTACTTTTAATCAATAAAACGATGCGCACAGTATGCTGGGGAGAACGGTTTTTCATACCATTACCTCTGTAATTGCCCAGCTATTACGAGGACAAGAATAAAATATCAAGGTACACCTCGGATTACATCGTTAAAATAGGCGGCCAGTAGTACTCTTAACGAAACTTCTGGCATTTGCCAAACACGCTGAATATTAAGAGATTACAGTAATCCCTGAATGATCTCCGCTATCGGTATCACTAAGGACTATATTGGTCTATATGCGACCCCCTATAGGCTCAACCGACAAAACCTATCTTTAACCCAGAACATACCAGCCGAAATACCGGACCTCGCTTGGGTGTCGCAAATAGTTCTTAATTTTTGTGACAGAAACCTTTTCCAATCAATCGTATATTTTTCCGCTCCTTAATACCTAGTTTCAGTATATTTTTTGTAAATACTGAAAATAAAAATTTGCTGAAAATAAATGCTCATATCCTAATATTTTTATGTCAGTGAATTTTGGAAACAAGTATTTTCAAATCTTGGGATTTTTAAAAACTGAAATTTTGTTTGGTTTTCTGGGATTATTTCTGTGATTTTTTAGGACTCACAAATTTTTTTTTTAAATTTCTCAATTTTCTGCGCTATTTTTAAAATTTTTTCTTTCCGTAACAAGCTTCTACAAAGTATTAGAAAAACGTAAAAAAAAGTTGACTGAAATCGGTGAAGTCATTCACTAGTAATGGAGTTACCAAGCAAAAAGTGATTCAATTTTATTGTCAGGCGCTGTAATATTTTTCAGTCAAAAGCAACACATTTCAAAAAATTCTGCTCATGAATTAAAGTAGTCTGTTCTACATTTCGAGATTTCGCAAAATCGTTTTCGGATTCCAAGAAAATTTGAATTTGCGAGAACTTAATATGTATAAAATGCATATTTCCGTTTGCAATAAATTTAAATCGTTATCTAAAATATTAATTGAATTCAAACTATTCTTTTTATTTAAAAAAAAATTGCTAATAGCGTCAATAAATCAATTTAAGCTTTTTAAAAAAACAAATAAAAATAAAATATAAAACATATTTTTTTTTTTTTGAAACGGAAGTGAAAATAAAACTGTATAAAAATCGTGAATGAAACTTTATTTTCGTTCGTTGTTGTTAATACATATTCAAACAATTTTTTTTTAAATATGCCCAAAAGCATTTTTTCGTCGTTGAAATTCAGTTAACAAGCGTGCAATTTCTTTTATTTCCTTTTTTTTTTATTTTTAGTTTTCTTTGCCATTTTTTTTTCTGTCATTTGTTACGCCATTTTATGCAATTTTTTTCTTTTAGCGTTTCCGGTTGCTGTTTTATTGCATCGCATATTCATCCACCTGCATCTTTCTTTTTCCCCTTTTTTTCTCATCGCATTTTCTACTTAAAATGGTTCTTCACTTTATATTTATGTTTTATGTTAAGCGCATTTGCTTTGCATGTGTTTTTTTTTTTTTTTTTTTTTTTTTGATTATAAATTTGTTTTTATTCAAAAAAAAAAAAAAAAAAAAAAAAATACAAATTAAATCGTTGCAAAAAAATTGTAGCTCGAATACACTTCGCAGTACTTTTTCAGAAAAATAAATTTGATCGTAAAACAAAACAAAAATACAGATTATTTATTTTAAAGATACATTTGCAATTTTGAGATACATTCGAAATGAAAACTAATCAGGGTGTTCTCGAATAATCGATTAAAATCAAATTTCAGAACGCTTAAAAATACGTTCAAAGGTTGATATACATAGGTAGTAATGTTGGCAAGATATCACTTTCGGTGATTTTTCTATTTAAAACGCACTGTGATTGAAAGTAGTGATTTTCAGTTTTGTTGTACCTCATTGCACATGTCCTGATTTTGTGTATCAATTTTCGAGAACAGTGAACCTGTTCAGTAATCGCTGATTGTTTTTCGCGAAATTGCGATTTTATCACTGTTTGCAGTCACTGTGATTTTCATGTCGTAGTCGCTAGTCACACTTTTTGTCTAACTCTTTTAAGGTTAGAGTAAAAAATACTTTTATAAATATTATAACTATTAGTTAAATATGAAGAGTATCAAGGCATTAGCTCAGCGAATTTTATACTTAACTATTTTTTTTTTTGAACTACGAATAAAAAATTTCACTTAATATTTATGTTTGAAATTTATGCGCTTATTTCGCATGGTTTTTAAGTCTTTCAATTCTCCTTTTTAAATAAATAAAGTAAAAATTTACATATTTTCAATTAATCATTCTTTCAAATTATTCATTTCATACAACCTTGCTGCCTTGTATAAATATACCAAAAACGTATCAAAAATATGCATATAACTGCTAATTATGCAAATTTCAAATGTCCTTGTTATCCTTAAAATAACATTAGAATACAATTGGAATGCACGAGATACACACACACACACACACACACATACGAATGAAATAAATTTATAATTTCAGCTATTTTTCGTGTTTCACAATTGAAAAGTTTCATTTATTGCTGTCACTGTAATTAGAAGACTATTTATATACTTTATCCTTTGCAGTTTGCATGTGTATGTGTACTAATACAATTAAAATTTAACTTTACAAATACGTTCATAAAAAATATATATTTAGACTCGCCTAATATCTGAATTTAAAATTGCATTAATTAGTCGCGTTGTCAACAGTTCCAAATCCGATTTTGTAAAACAATTTAATTTCCTAAAACTAAAACCAATGAATTTGTTAAAAAAAAAAAAAAACAACTTTTCTTGTTTTGTAAATATTTTTGCAAATAAAATCAAAAATTAAATAAAATTAAATTTGGATTTGATATTTATACCAATTAAATTGGAGTAAATTTAAATTTAATTGGCAGCGGTAAACTAAATTTAAATTAAATTCTATAAAAGATAGAGGCACCAAACTTGAATTATAAGTTATCAGAATGTCAAAATATTTTTACAGTTTAATATTAGTTGAGCATCCGCTCATAATCCTAATGAAAACTTTGAAATTTTTTGAATTTAACTTTTTGGTAATTTAATCTAATTATGGACTCTACTAATAAAATATTATGGGCCATGCTTCTCGTAATCGTAAAAACTTTGTGATTTACTTTTAAAATTGCAAATTTTGGGTGCTCCGGTACATGGAATAGGTACTGTCGATTTTTTAAAAATATTTTTATTTTATTCTGTGATATTTATAGAGTTTATCTTTGTACCTACTTTTTAATTTTATTGGATTTTGAATTTGATTATTAAATCAATATTTTTTACTTCTGCCTAAATGAAAAGAGCAAAAATTTAAGTCAAAGCAACAACAATCTGCGATTAGGTTAGACCGATAACCTTTCAATTTGTAACCGATATCAGTTTTTGTCATATACAATGCAAAGAAACGTTTTGGAAATGAAACATAATTTTTTTAAATCGTACGAATTTAATAATTCGTAAACCTCAAAATTTTTTGAACTACGGGAGCATGGTTGTATATTTTGATATGACTTTAATAGAGCTATTTTAATATATGGCCTCTATTTGTATATAAAATAAGGTTATTAGGTTCATATAGGTGAATACGATTCTTCCCATTCCGATGTTAAATATTTCACACCAAATCACAGCCATATCGATTTTTTTTGAAATTCCCGAATTAGTTTCAACTTTTTGTAATGTGTGAACAGGTCAAAGCTGACATAATAGGTCCTATGGATATATATTTCTATATGCTAGAAGAGCAATTAAAGCCGAGCCTATAAAGACAAGTCCGTCTGCTCTTCGGGCGTCCCTCCATATTTTGTAAAGAGCCAAAACAACAACAATGCTGTTTGTATTTTTTGTATTATATTCTTTGTGGTTTAATTCAAAATTTTTCGTTAATTAGGAGAGGAAATGTTTCTATTAGAACGTTTCCTAGGAATTTTTTTAAATTTTTTTAAAATTAGGCGAATATCCCATCCCAAGCGCTAATATTTAAATTTATTTTACAAGCTTACCCCATCTTTATATTTTTCCTGTCCCACGATTACCGACTTTCTACGCCTATCTCTAGTCCATTGTATCTCATCCTTTGCATTTTAACATTCCATTCGCTTTAAGCTTGTTTCCTAACACGAAACGATTTAAAACTTTAATCAGAAAAAGGCTTTTTTAAGTTCTGTTTTGGTATTTCTACAAATCATGCAAACTATTTTTTTTATTCTATGCGGATATCAGTATTTGTCTTAAAACTATTGCTGATATGATAGTCATGTTGATATGATAGTCATGTGTGCCCACCACCGCTTGAAAGTCAAAGTTGCTTCAAACTTTTAAATCGCAAATCTTGATTTTTTGACAACCGCAAAAAAATATTTACAATTTGAAAAACGTTTAAAGACAAATTTTGAGTTGAAAATGAACCTTTTGCATGAATATGACAGACACTGCAAAAATATTTTTGTATTAATTCCGTGTCGCTTTAAGGCCTCGATTTCCATTAGGCCACTGAAATTCCGCGTTGGCTTTAAAATCTCGACAAACTCGCAGTTAAATCGTATACAAAAAAGATAGGCCTTTAGGTATGGGAAAACGATCGATAACACGCGTTCAAACCGATATTTTTCACACCGATTTCAAACCGATTTCTCTTATCGGTTCGAATAATTTGCCTACCGTAAGTTCTGCAAACTTAATAAACCAACAGCTGACAAAGTAACCTCAAAAAATGAACATTTACATCGAAAAGCTTCAACTGCATATACCTTCAACATGACGGATTACCTTTGATCATGCTCTTATTGGACAGCAGTTTTGGTATTTCTAAAAACATGCAACTTAACACCTTTACGTCCATATCGTATTTATCTTAAAACATTCTGATATGTAGTCATACAAAAAAAAAATAGTTTTTTAACTACTAAGTACAATATTTTGGATTTACTTTATAACAAACAAAATCAGCTGTTTTTACTCGAACGCTAACGCTAAAACGATTTACAATGTGAAACACCGTTCCGCGATTTTCGATAATTTGTTAACGCGATATGACAAAAACGAAACTCAGTGGAGTATTATTTTGTGCGGCATAAGATTGTTCTTGAACATTTTTATATCATTGATTCAAGAGTTAAAATTTGAAAAAATTATCTACAATTTGTTTTGTAATTTGGCCAGACCGATAACCGATAACACATTTTCCATATGTATAGCAAAGAAATTATTTGGAAATGAAACATTACTTTTGTGTTTGCCGAAGTAGTAAAAATTTAAAATCGTACAAATTTATTTAAATTACAAATCGCAAATCGCTAGCAGAAGCGATTACGGGAACATGACTGCATAAATTTAAAACTGAAGAGACTAAATTTGTTTTTTTTTTTTTTTTTTTATAAAACTTTTCTCGTTTGTCTTCACTATTGAAGTGTTTATATAAAATCGTTTGATTTTCGATGAAATATTCGCTGATGCACATAAATTAAAATAAAGTGATAGACAGCTTCACACAACTAAGCGAGTGGCAGCAGCAGCAGCGTAGCATGTTCTCGTTGCTGCGTATCCTTGTAAATGAGTGAATGAGTGAGTGAGTGAATGAAAGCGCTGCATCAGCATGCAAAACAAAACAAAACAAAAGCGTGTGAAGCGCCAAAGCAATTATCAAGCAGTCATTGTGGCGAACAACTAAAACGACATACCTACCAGCCACCAGATACACGCTATGCGAGCGGAAAGAGGAAAAAGGACATTTTACTGGCCACATGACAATGAATTTAATATTGACGTTTGCAGCAAAGTTTTAGCTTTTATTTATTTAACACAATCCATGCCACAGCCCCCTTCTCCAGTTCAGTCTCGTTGACTAACTAGCAACTGGCTCAACAGTTTTTTTTGCGCAAACATGTTCTGACATGCCAACACTTTTGACTTTGACATTTTATTGTCTGCTGCTATATTTGATGTTAGTTATGTGAATATTGTGCGAAAAAAAAAGATGGAAATGTATTTTGCAGTGTCTATGCGAAGCAGCGTTGCTGCTGTTTGCGCTATTATTGCTGCATGCCATTTTGAAATGTCTGGTCAGGAATTTCATTTAAAAAAATTTCTATGTAAGTTGAACATTGCACACACTCGCCATTCATTCATTCATTTATTCATTCATTCATTTATAGTATATGTATCTATAGTTACATATAGCGTAGTATATTTAATGTATCTAGATACTTGTCGTTTGCTTGTTCGCTCATTTGAATAAAATTAATTTCCCTTTTGAGACACGTGGCATTATTCAAAGTGCAAATTGCTATTTTCACTTTTATTTTTATTTTCAGTAATTTTAGCTTTTATTCAAACATTTAATTGTGATTTTTTATTTATTGCATTTGTTGAAAATTTCATGAAAAATGCAATGAATTTTTATTCGCTTTTTTTAAGTTAAAAATACTAAAAATTATTTCCAATGGCTTTATTGTTTAATACAAAATTATATAAATTGTGCAACAGTGCGTATGAAGTTGCGATGAGTTCTTTAAACAATAAAATAATTTAACGAGTTTAAATTGAATTATTGCATTCAGTTGTGCATGTAAATTTCTGAACAATTTAAATACTTTTTCAATTTACACAAAATTTGCTTTAAATTTTTTGTTTTTTTTTTTTTTTTTTTTGCTTCTATTTTAACGTAAATGACCCAAAAAACAAATAAACAAAAAATAGAAAAGGGGAAAAAATAAAAATAAAAATAAAATTTGTGCTAAATAAAATACAAACAAGAAAATATGAAAAAAAAAAAAAAATGTGGTCGACGTTGTTGTTGTTGTTTTGAATGTGTTTAAATGTTAAAAATAAAGCGGCACAGTTACTCAAATACCAAAGCACAACTGCTATTGTAACACACACACACATACACGCACAAGCGAGGGCATTGACAAAAGTTTGTTAAGGATAAATTTCAATAATTTTTGAGTTATAAAGATTGGAAAAATCTTCTCTTATATTTTCCGAAATTGTTTTCTTTCTGCAAACATGTTTCTTTACAAGGTGTTCACATGATTTGGTAACCATGCAAAAGTGCAAAATTGTGTAACTCTACACAAGCAAAGTTTGACGCCTCTTATGAAAGTATAATGCTTGGGCTGCAAAATTAAGGAGAATTTTCAGTTTAACATTTCCGGCTAGTACTTTTTTCTTGAGTTGGCAGGAAACTGTCTATAGCATCTTTGCCTAAAAGGTTTCATGTCAATGTCATATTTACGATTGTGTAATTACTAAACGACCAAGAGTGCACTCAATAAATTCTATTACGCAATGTCTGATTTAATTGAGAACATTAATGTCATCAAATTTGGTTTTCTGAATGGAATAAATGGAATAAAAATGTTGAACTACAGGCTTAAAAAAAAGGACCGAGCTCTACCCAAAATCAACAACATTTGACTTTGGTATAAAGTGTTCAAAGCTAAGGTTTAGAATTTTTTGAAGACGAAGAGCTCCCTGATCAACCATCGACCTCAACGGACGATTCTCGCATCTGAAAAGTATAAATAATAAGTGCTTGCACACCGTCGATTTAATCTATGCAGCCATTGCTGATGAAAGTGGCGTATCGAAGTAGGGATCAATTAATACAATTTTGGAAAGATGTTTTGCTGCCTTAAACGCCAAATGCCGATTAGTACCAAAAATGGTGAACATTTTCTTGAAAAAAAAGACGTCGATTCTAAAATCGTGACTTTTTCTCCAAAAAAAGGCTACCTAGGATATCGTTCCACAGCCACCGAATTCGCCTGATTAGCTCCGTGCGATATCTGGCTATTTCTACAACTCAAGAGACCACTCCGGGGAACAGGTTTCGAGTCGATTGAGGAGATTAACGCTGAATCGATAGAAGGCGCGAATGGCTATACCGGAAAGACACTATGTGGCATGTTTTCCATGAGTTGGAAAAACGTTGGTATAAACATGTATTTTATCGGAAGGGTATTTAAGTTGAAGGGGATTCAAAATTGATTTACAAGAATAAGTAATGATTTTTCATTTCACAAACAAATGTTCACTTTGTAAATTGCCCACAGTAGTAGATTAATGTTTATGTGCAAAACGTCCACGAGAAAGCATAAAGTAAAAATTGATGGGATAAGTTGATAATAAAATGAAAATGAAATATATGCGTAGTAGCAATTTTATGTGATTCTACTGTTTTTCTCGGCACTCGGTCCGACAAAATCGGTTACCATCACTTAATTTTATATCGTTGAAGTCAGCTGACCGACAGGTGCGAATTTATCAACTCAGGTTCACATGAAATATTGACCTAAATTTCAAATCAAATAACGAACTGTTCGTATTGCTGAAATTTGCACTAGAGTTGCACTTCGAGTGCAAAATTTAATTTTTAATTTTTGGCAAAACTATTTTGAATACCTTAGTTGACTTTTTGCATCGAAATGGCTTTTTTATTCCTTATCGAACAGTGTTAGGCTGTCTTTTCAAAAGTAGGGCATAAGCAGGGTTGCCTAGACTTTTATTATTACAAAGTAAATGTCAGGGTAACCTTAATAATGGAGCGTACTACATTTCCCGACTTGATCGGCCATATTAAACTGTGATTTTAGATTTTATTGCTTTTTTGCTCTTAGAGTGGATAAACACAATTTTTTATGAAAAATTATATTTTTTAGGAATAATATCAATATATGATCTATATGTTAAAACATTTTGATATTTTATATATTTAAATATTTTTTTACAATTACTATAATAATGTCTACAAGTTAAATGCTTACTTCCGATACTCAACTCGTTCAGAAGTGGGCTACCCCAATTGTCAAATTATCCTTCGTTCTCTTAATTAACGACATGTTTTGAGTACAATTATTTTTCGAAAACTTGCAAGGGATGTTGTCTTCTCCGCATGAACTCAGCTTTAGGATGTTCAAAAAGCAACTATCCTAAATTTGCCATATTCGACTTTATGCGAGGCGTCACCGAATTATATAGTGCATTTACGGGACCTAGGGAAACACACATCTGGCTTCTATCTCAAAGGAAAAGCTTATACCCTTTTAAAATACAAACAAAACGAACGGACTTCCAGGAAATATTCGCATCCCTAATAGATCTAGTATGTATTTTTTTTAAAAGAAAATGGAAAGCATTCAGGTCTTAACAGCGTTACGTAATGGGATTAAACACTGCACAATCTTCAATAAAGCTAGATAACTCATTTTCCAAAAAACGTACCAACCTTTTCTTAAAAAGGCTTAGAAGCATCGACTCCAATCTGATTCCACCATGCAAAAACAAAAAAAAAAATAATAAAATAATAAATCCCATAGTTCGAATTTTTTTGCACCAAGTTGATGAGAATGAAATAAAAAATGTTAAAACCTTTTTGTGAATTTTGGAGTAGTACGAATTTTAATGAAATTCTGATTTTCAGAATTATTTAAATATGAATTCTCCTGTTTAATTTTTTAAATTTACGATTACATTTAGAATTGCGGAAAAAGAGACATCCAAAAATAAAAAATTGAAAGAAATAGTTTAACTAAAAAATTGAAGCAATCCACTTCATTTATCAAACTTCCCTTTTTAACATTGCACAACAAAAAACATTCATGCCTATGCAGACAACTGCCACTGTAAGACATTTCTTAATGTGTTTGTGTTGTGTGTCCTAAATGCATCTAATGTAAACTGTAAACTGTAAAGTAGAATTTTATTCTGGCTAGAATAGAAAATAGTATTCTATAGTTACACTGGCTGACAACACAACCTTTTTGCCTTTTTCGCTGCTCGCCGCAATTGCTGACTGTCATTGTATGGCATTCTATGCCGTTGCGTCTCTTGTTGCGACTTTGTCACAGTTTTCTCATTTTCTAGAGGCATTTTTTCTTCAATGTCAATTGCAGACATTTAAAGTTTTCATTAAATGTGCGCCGCAGACACATGAAAAACTTGTACAAATGTTTTGCTATTTGTAGCAGTCGGTTTTTTTTCTTTTATACCCAGCACAATTAGGCATTCTAAGAGAAATTAATTTTCGTTGGAGAGTCTCTTTCTCTTTCTTTCACATCTAATATTTCTGTCCATATATGTAATTTTATTTTATAATAAATACAAAAATTTTGAAAAATATTTGAAATTCAAACAAGAAAAAACTAGAAAGTGGGCGTTTGGCTTGTATGGAAGCTATACTTAAATATGGGTGTGGCACTTTAATTTTAACACTAAGAATTTTAGGTCTTAAGTTTCGACTTAAACAAGCAAAAAACGGTAACTAAAACGTCTCGTGGCGCTGATCTAGAATCTAGGGTCTCAGATGACTCCTCCGCACTCTGTGTGACGGGTATAAAAAATATATTTAATAGAGCAGTCTTTAAAATGTGCTCAGTGTACAATGTATTCGGTTACCTGAACTATAAAATGTAAGTTTGTACTTGCATATTTTATTCCACTAATGCTTCTGTTGCTATTTCCATACTCTGTACTCAACGAAATTAGGCTATAATAAATTTGTGCATGTGTATGTAACAGGCAGAAGCAGGTGCTGCTAATGCTCGTTATGAAAATGAAAAATAGCCATGTCCATCTGTTCGTCCATACCACGTACTCTATAACTAGTTAAATTTATAAGACTGCCTTTTTACGAGCACTCTTTTGCGATAGTAAAATACCAATGGTGACTAGACCAGAGTTTAGTATTTTTTAAATGAAAAACAATCCCCCCCAAAACATTAGTTGAAAATTACTCTTGTTATACCTTTTAATGTTTCATTTGCACTGACATAGTGGATATAATTCATACTCTAAGTAGGGTGGTGCGCGTGGTCCCCATATAATTTATCATAAATTTATCGAGTATTTTCGAAACGAATCAACCGACTACAATCAAATTACAAAACAGTATATCAGGGGTGTAACACAAAATCATCTCATTTTTTTGGTTTTAAACCTCTTTTAAAATTCGATGAAATAATAAAAATAATTCACAATTAGTTTAAACAATATTTAAAAACTAAATGCAACGCATATTTATCTTTTAAATTTAAATTAATGGAGAATTATATTTATTCATCGTATTTTTTATAAGTGTTTGGGAGAAATTATATTCGGTATACACTTACTAAAACATGCTAAATTGAAAAAATGAAAGGCGATTCTGAAAAAGATTTTTGAAAATAATTGAACAAGAGAAATGAAGTTCGGTATACATATTAAAAACCAGATAGAAAGTATAACCAATTGAAAATAACGGGCGGGGGCGGGCACAATATAAAGGAACGAAAAAATACTTCGTACATCAGAGAACTGCCAAACTCATTTTTTTTTTTTTTTTTTTCTTTTTATTTTTTGTGGTGTTTTTCCTTTTTTTTTTTTTTCTCCTTTCCCCCTTCTCATGGTGAACTGTACAGAAGATTATTACACTTCAGCCTGTCCACTCAATTCCAGTAACTGAGCGAAACACAGCTTCGAATGAAATCAGATCGTGCTGACGAACACGTCAATCGTGTACCACGTACAGCCTTCGTTTCTTAATGTTTTGTTCACGTTTGCTCACTCTGCGAAGCTAGGCATTAAATAAACTGAGCGTATTCTCAATAACGGCTCATTCGGCTCATTGCTTTTTCAATAATTTCATTTGCGTCTAGCTGGCGAAAAAACGCATGTATATTGTTATTATTATATTTTAATTTTAAAATTTATTAAAATGAATTATTTTATTATGTTGTATATAATTTAAGAATGAAGTTAATAAATATATTGTGAAATTCCGTATTTTGTTCAAACTCTACGAGTTTACTCATACGAGTTAAGTTTGCTCATTTGAGTTATTTTTTTGACTCAACACGATCATTGTTGAGTCGAACGAAACAGAAGTAAACTCAGCGAGCAAAACAAATGTACCAAAGTTGAGTTAGCTTGAGCGCTTGAGCCGAATGGCTTGATTATTCGGCTATTGTTCGTGTATAAACGTTTTTGCGCTCAATCGAAGCCTATGCATGCAGCGTATTAAACTGTCTGCTAAGCTTTAAGAATTGCACTTTTACTAATTTTTATTTATTTTTTTTTTGTTGAATTTAACAAAAAAATTGAAAATTCTCCAAGGCTGAAAAAATGAAAATCGCACTTTCTTCGAACAATGCGGTTAGCATGTGTTTTAATGCAACAATAATCAGGTCAACGCTAGCATAGGCTAAAAAAAAAAAAGAAAATGTCCATGAACATTTTTATTGCAGACTTTTAATGCAGAAATAGATTTTTTTTATGCTGAAATACAAATATTATTATTTAAAAATTAATATTAAATATTTTTTGTTTAAATTACAAATAAAAAAATTTAACTAATTTAAAGAAAAAAAAATTGTAAAAGAGAAGAAAATGAAAGCGAATAAATGGCAGCACATTTATTTACAAATGTAAACAATTGCAATTCATGCGATAATAAAATAAAATATTTGCTTTGATGCGATAAAATAAAAGAAGAAAAAAAGAAGACAAACGAACAAACACGCACACAAACAGAGCCATTTACACAACAACAAAGAACAAAAAATGCAAACACAAAATGGTGGCAAAAATGCTGCATAAACAGAAAAAAAATAACTTGAAAATACTTTAATGTTGTCGGCAGCAAATGGCGTCGATGGCGACGTCGACGTCATCGTCAGCGTCAGCCAACTGCATCTGTTGACTGCCATTTTTGTTGTTGTTGTTGTTATTATTGTTTTTTTACTACTAACACAATTGTTGTTTGCTCAGTCAGTTTTGTACTACGACGAGTTTATATGCAGCCCGTCAAAAGTCGTAAATATTCCATTGTAAACAAAAAAAAAAAAAAATGCATAAAATGCGAGCATAAATATCTTCATGTGTGCACTTTTTTTTTGTTTTGTTTGTTACTTTATTTCTTTATTTGTTTTATTCATTTTTATATATAACGCTTCCGTTTGTTTTACTCGTTTCTGTTTATATATGGCTGCGCGTTGTGTGTGTATTTGTAGCATTACGCGTTCTCGCGCATTATTCCCTTCGAAAAAAAAAACAACAAAATCCTCTTTAAAAGTAAAAAAAAAAAAACACATTTATCAATTTTTGCACAGGGAAATCCACAAGAAATTTAAATTACTTCTGACGCATGTATACATATTTTTGATTTAGAAACAAAAAATAAAAATAAAAATTATAACAAGTAAGGCAAATCCATATCAAAGTCAAATTGATTTTTTCACACCAAATTTTTTTTAAGAAAAAAATTTAATGAAAAAATGCAATTATATGCTTAGCAGCGTTAAAAGCGAATTGTAATCAAAATAAATACAATTACGCAGTAGCTGCAAAAGATTCTTGTAAGAAAATATAAAGTTGAATAATATCGAAGCTTAAATATGCAACAAACCAGAACATATGGAACCTAAGGACAAAATAGAATACGAATTTATAGTAAAAGAAATAATTTAAGGCAGCTCCCCTTAGCGTCTTAAAATGCCGCTGAGCATGGTGGTGTATTCGTATTCTGTCTCTTTCTATTTTATCTCCCTCATTAGTTTAAGTTGTCAGTTTGCATGAAAATTTATCTCATGTGTCTTTACGCTCTCAGCATTCTTTCAGCTGAGTTGACAATTTAACCGGAGTTAGAATACATCACCTGGTATAATTACACCATGGGTTTGATTATGATACAATTACTAACGGCTGTGGCAAGCGATCATTTGTAATCAAGTGATAAAACATATGAGTACGAAAGAGATGATAGATTTTCTCTATTTACTTATTTTCATAAGTAGTTTTGCAAGTGTAAAGAAGATAGAATATTTTTTGTTCCTCTTTGGTGTTGTTTCTTTTTTACTTCGACAGACACAGCACGACTGCCGTTCTATACAAAATTGAGAGAAAACAAAGAAAGAACGCTGAAGTCGAGTATTCTCGACTGCAAGATACCCTGTACCCAATCTATATGTACCTTAAGTTAGGTTATATTTGACTACCATACCTCATTGAATTGGATTTTCATAGAAAAACTTAAAAAATCGGGTATATCTTTTGAATGGGGTTATACCTAAAATTTTGTTGGGCCTACCCATATTGGTCTATTTCATTGGGACTATCATAGACATAATTTATACTAAATTTATACTAAATTTAAATTTTCTAGAATAAAAAGCAATGACGTTTTTATATAAAAAACCCAATATTTTAGGGTAAATTTGTATGGGGGCTATACCTAAAATTTTGTTGGTCCTACCCATATTGATCTATTTCATTGGGACTATCATAGACATAATTTATACTAAATTTAAACTTCCTAGAATAAAAAACAATGTCGTTTGTATGCAAAAACCCCAACATTTTGAGGTAGATTTGTATGGGGGTACTCCTTAAAATGGGTCTAGAGAAAAACCGTTAGTAAGTGCACACTTGACGGCCTAGTAGAGTCTAAGTTTCAATTTTGAAAGCTCTACCTCTTATAGTCTCCGAAATAATCGTTTTCATACGGCAGACAGCATGACAGACGGGCAGACGGACGGACGGAGAGACGAACGGACGGACGGACAGACAGACATAGCTAGTTCGTCTCCCCTTCCAATACTGATCAAGAATATATATATATTTTATAGGGTCTATCTTGCCTCCTTCTGTCTGTTACATACATTCGCACAAACTTAATATACCCTTTTACCCTTTGGGTACAGGGTATAAAAATGCTTTTGCCATTACCTTTAGGAAATGTATCATGTGTGGTCTGAGTGGGTCCATTGTTGTGGCTTCTACCAGTAGTTAGAAATGGCTTCAGGAGGTTGGTTAAAGAGCGTGAAACTTGTAGGGAAGTTTGTATGGGTGGAGCCCCTTAAAATGAGACAAGAGAAAAAACGTTTGTAAATGATCACTTAACGGCTTTGGAGAGTCCATGTTTCGAATATGGTGGTCCTATATCGTATAGCCTCCGAGATAATCGAATGGGGGGCTTTACCTAAAAATATGCTAAGCAGCTTAAAATTTAAGATTCAAAATTTAGCTGAAAGCTGCCTGAAATTAAGAAAAGATACAAATAAAAAACAGTGCGTATGCGCAATTTTTGAATTTTCTTTTATAAATCAGTGCAGTCAACAAATATCGGCGTATATATTTTTGTAAATAAATAATTAAATCAAATAAATCATACGCAGCGTTGTGCGTTATTTTTGCTTTGAATAAATAGAAACAAAATTTTTATTATAAAAATGACTTTAAATCGATTTGTGGCGCTATTTTATTTTATAAATGCATGACATATAACGTGCTAACTTTACATATCTGGGGAGCTCTTTGTCTTTTTTTTATGAATTTTTTTTTTTGTGTTTACATTCGACAAACATCAAATCCATTTATCTTCATATGCAAGCAGCCTGTCAAAATACTTTCGACAAATTCGTTCGTTCATTCTTTTTTTTTTTTTTTTTTTTGGTTATATTATTTCCCAAAATTTTCAGCAGCAGTTTTTCTTTCTTTTTGATGGCAAAAAGGACACATAACGGCTGCGAACAGCAGAACTCACCGAGCGTTTTTTTTTTTTGTTTCGTAAGTCTCATGTATCATATGTTGCTCAAAAAACATTTGTACTGTATTTTGTATATATTCGAAATTTATTTTGATTTCTTGCAACATTTTTTATACATTTTATCCAATATTTATTTTTTTTCCCGCTTCTGTTTAACACTATTTGCAGCTTGGAACGTGATCTGTACGGTCGTACAGATAGATTTGGCGTTGAAGTACGTGAACGCACCATGTGGGACATTCGTGATGGCGTTGTAGGCGCAGATACATTCGTACCGAAACATGTGCTGATCGCTACATGGAAGAATGTTTCCTTTGCTGGTGGCATTGATAATTCACTCTATACGGTATGCTATGCTCTGTTATATTAAATTGTATCTAATGGATACGTGCGCTTGTCATGCATGTTCATATCTACTGCTGCGACGAGTATTTGCTAAATATTTAATGTGAAAAACTATTTTTATGCTAGCAAAATTTACTCAATACTCGCTCGTGCATTTAAAACCATTTAGCTGGACAGATTTATAAATAATAAATAAACTGCATATTGATTTCATTCAAAACAGAATTTTGTTGCAAAGTGACTTGAGTATTGCATTGCATTGCATTGTTAAATGATGATGATATTATAATATTCAATGCTAAGCTATCTATCTATCTATTTGTCCGTCTGTCTATCCGTTGGGGTGTGTCTATTGTGTATGTAAACTAATTGCTTGCCTTACTTATTGATATGCAATCGACAATAAATACAAATAGATACTGGCATTTATTGCTGCCGTTATACATGGTAACTGAATGAGTGAGTGAGTCCTTGTTCGTTAGTCCTTGTTAATGAAAGCTCATTCAATGTGCACAACATTGCCGACCCACCGAGCGACCGAGTATAAAACGGTAGCGTTAGACTGCACATTGGTTGTCATTAGTGTAAATTGATAATCGATGCAACATTAGGTGCAAAATGTTGAAGGAAGAAGATAAATATGAATGTACCTACTCTCAGAGAGGAAGCAGCATAAAAAATAATAAAATACTTTAGAAAGAAAAGCAATCAGCGATAACTTAAAAATTACATAATCAATATTAATTTTTTTCTCTTTTTCTTTATGATTATTAAGTATTGTAAGTTTATATAGCAACAAATTGATTTGTTTATGGCCTAAATGAAAGCTTGCTTTGTGCATGTTGCCTTTGTAGAGGTAGTTTTTAATCCTATTGGTGCTGCATGTAAAATTTTCTTAAGTTTTATATGTCGAAACATGGTTAGCCGAAAATTGTGGAGTTATGTCTGCTAGAAATGTGACCCTACTTTTCCACTTGCTCATCTTTGATACGATTTATGAGAGCAAAACATGAATTTCCTCTTAACAAACTTTCAAGCCGACTGAGGCGTACATTATGGAAATGGATAAGCAAAGGAATCATCTACAAGTTATGGCCACAGTTCTCTCTAGTCAAAACTCCCCGTATTCATAAGTCCAGATTTTAATAAATCGTTTAAAACATTCTTGTCCACAAGGCAGCACTGGAAGCCTTAGCTGCTGGAATGCAATTCTGGTCGGTTAATCTACACTGATGGTTCAAAGATGGACTACGATGTATGTTCTGGATTATACTCGGAGGACCTGGGCATCGAAAAATTTTTTCGGCTTCCGGTTTTCTACAGTGTTTTCCAATCGGTGATTTATACTATACTTGCAGTTTGTGAGCTGCTTGACGAACTGAACGTCCGCGACAGAACGGTTTTCATCTTCTCAGACAGTCAAGATGCGATAAAGGCTTTAGTCATGTCACCAAGTCAAAGTTGATTAGGGACTGCAAAAAGCAGTTGAATGAAGCTGGTCGGTACAACTCTATTGATCTCTCGTGTGTTCCAGAGCATAGCGAAGTTCTCGTCTACGAATAAGCGAACACACTGGCTAGGGAGCGATCAGCCACTAACTCCCCACTGATCCAATTGGAGAGGTCTCTGTCATCCAAAAACACTTCCCCATCCCGGCCACAAACAATTAGCACTTCCAATCGCTAAGTAAACTGTTCAACACTTGCCCCTTTAAACTACGCTCTTTATGGTACTGTGAAGGCTGGTTTTGAATAGGCTCTACCAGTTTGATGCTGCAGGTTCTTCTTACAAGATTCGATGACATCAAAACGGCGCATCATGCGCTACATGTATGGGAACTGTAGTGTCCCATAGTCACTTCTATCTAACTAACTTATTTTATTAAGTATGTCAACTCATTTCTCATAGGTATCTCTGCAAAGTCTCACTTTAAAGTATGGAGTTTCGATCCAGCATTCTGAACAAAGCACATCAGAATAAATAAAACAAAAATAAACGCTAAGTCAGATGCTCGACTACAAGAAACCCTATACCTAATATTTATGAACCTTAAGATCGGTTCTATTTTACTACCATATCTCATTGAATTGAATTTTCATACAAAAACTTAAAAAATCGGGTATATCTTTGAATGGGATTATACCTAAAATTTTGTTGGTCCTACCCATATTGAGACATTTTATTGGGACTATCATAGGCATAATTTACACTAAATGTGAGCTTCCTAGAATAAAAAGCAATGACGATTTTATGCAAAAACCCAAAATTTTGGGGTACGTTTGTATAGGGGGGTACCTCTTAAAATGGGTCTGTTTGCAAGTGAACACTTGACGGCTCAGGAGAGTCTAAGTTTCAAATATGGTGGCCCTATCTCTTATAGTCTCCGAGATAATCTCTCTCATACGGCAGACAGCATGACAGACAGACAGACATAGCTAGTTCGACTCCCCTTCCAATGCTGATCCAGAATATCTTGCCTCCTTCTGTTTGTTACATACATTCGCACAAACTTAATATTACCTTTTACCCTTTGGGTACAGGGTATAAATACTGCTTCCTATCTGTAGAATTTCGACTTACAGAGTGATCACCTTTAAGTCAATCAATCAGTCAGTCAATTTTTTAGGTGAAAGAGATTACAATAGACTATGGCGATGGCTTGTTTAATCCACATACAAGCTTGCATGGAACTGTTTTCTTCGGTTAGTGCAACGTCCGGATATGACGACGTAAAATCGTCGTTCCCTTGGCCGTCGTTATAACCGCATTCTACTGTACTACCAATAATAATATCTAGATTAACTTTTCGAACACTTTATATGGCAGACTATGTTGTGTATCTAGGTTATCAGAGTTGCCATCTACAACACTTACACTAGAGTTTTCGCTACAACCCTTTTACACCATGAAATCGAACTTCGGCAAGAGTGTTTCCAATTTCGCTGACAATTTTTTCAGAGGAATGCTTAAAAAACCTCTTAAATAGAATTTTGATAAAAGTAAATCCTATTGATGAATTAAGTCTGTTCAATTTCTGAATTATCTGCATCAAAAAAACTAAGCATTTGCAAAAGAATTGCAAGGTTTCATTTTCAGTTTAGTCAAAAAATTGATTTTTTTTTGCAAGGCTGTAAACCGGTTCAAAAACGGAAAATATTCGAAGCATCGGTGTCATGGTGTTCATTTTCGATTAATTACAACCAAACTCTGAGATTTCGGTGCCACCCCAGTATTTATACATACATTTTTTTTTTAAACTTAATAAAAATCTTCAATTTTTCGTTACAATTTCTATAATGATCAGCATCGCCTATGTAACGACAATTTACAAAGTATTTTACTATGGCAGCACATCCTCAATAAAATCTTTTGCCTTGTATCTATTCAGAAGCTGTATTTCACAGATACATATGCACATTCAAACCACACAGAAAATAAAAAAATGCTTTAAAAAAATTTTTAATTCAACTTTAAATGTTTTGTTTTTCCAATAAAAGCTTGAAATATATTCGCTTTCTTAAATTCAAATTTTAAACATATTTTTTTAATCAATATTTTATGTTTTCCACATGCACAGACTAACACCTTCCAAATGATCTTGGCCACCGATGAGGTTTACACCTATGCCATCTGGAATTATGCTGTACTAAACTGGCTTTCGCATACAGAAGCGGGCGGTGATACCACAAAAGGCGAAGGCGGTACACCAGCATTTGTGAGTATTAACTTTTTTAATATTTTTATTATTATTACAACATTTTTTTAATTCACGCAAGAAACATATTAAACGAACGAACGAGAAGTGTCTTGCGCTTTTAGCAAAATTGCAAAATTGCTTGCGTTCATTTGAAATTGTTTTGAGGCAAGGTTTTGTCTGCATTTTTGTGTGTGTGTATGTGTGTGTGTGCATACACCTTACACTTAATGTTTTAAAAGTAGACGTGTAGCTGCGAAACAGACAGCTACGTAAATTTATAGAAATTCTTTACTTATTAATTTCTTTTTTTTTTTTTAATTAAGATTATGAACGAATGCAAATTTTAATAAATTTCTTATTTCTTAATAGTGCTGTCGACTTAGAGACGAGTTAAACTAGGGAAAACTGTCAAGTTTTGACATATTTCCGTTTAACGAGACATTAAGATTAACCCGCAAACTAACACAACTTCATAACTCGTCTAGATTGAGATCTACAATAAATATTGGCAATAAAAATCACTTTCGGTGATTTTTTCACAGTGATTTATAAATCGCAATGTAGCACTGTGACTGAAAGTTGTGATTTTTGTTCCTCAGTGAACATGTTCAGTTATCGGCGTTTTTGCGTTTCATTCTTTGCGACCATTTTTCAGTGATTGGTGATTTAATCACTCTTTTCGAATCGTTCATATTCGCTTGAACAGCGAACCTGTACAAACTCGTTGGTACTTTTGCCAGTCACTTGATTCGATAAAGTCACTGAAAGCACGGTCTATTGAACGATTGAATGCTGAAAGCGCAATTGCGATTTTATCACTATTTGCAGTCACTGTGATTTACAAGAAGCAGTCGCTAATCATACTGCGACAAAAAATCATTCTTTTTGCCGACACTAGCTACAATTACTCTTCCCAAACCCTTCAAGTTGGTTTTTTCTTCCTAACTAAACCAAAACAACTTTATCCGAGCTTCAACTTGAATTTAAAAAAAAATAGAAATTTGTGATCTCCACGAAAAATGTAGCCGAAAGATTAAATTTTATATCTTTCAATATTTTAGTTTTTATCACTTCTAGATCCATTTTGATAAATAATAAATAGAAGATTCGAGTAGAATATCTGCAAATAAATAAAAAAACTGACGAAAATAGATTGAAAAAAATGTATTTCCAACAATGCAACTTCCATCTCTAGTCGAGCAATTCTTTATACCAAAAACTAATAGAAATATCGTGCTTTCGAAGTTTTTTTCACGGGCTATTTCTGTAAAATAAGAAGCAGCCCTCGTGCAGTGTGCCTTACTTGGTAATTTTATTATTATTATCAACATTTAGGTCGTCTATTTTCAGGTGAAGCAATAATTTCTTTTCAAAACTGCATGAACTTGTACACTATACAAGGTGTGATTTAAAAGTTACGAAACTTAAGCAAATTTTAAGTCAACCGACTCTGAGTCAATTAAATTGTTCTGTGTTTTTGTTCGTCGTTTTTAGATTATCACAGTCATTATTTAATTTACTGGCTACACCGGAAACTAACGTTCGAGATCAAAGCTTTCCTTTTGATTTTACAATAGCCAAAAGTTCCACTGCACGAAGGCTGTAGATCCGCTTTCCCATTCTCGCCGATACTTGGCTCCCGAGACCATTAAATTGTAAATAAATTTTTACCTTCTGTCATGACAATTGTAAACCGCCAGAATAAGGAATACTTTTGATTAATTTATTTTTTGCTCGTATCTTTTATATCATTCCTTAACAATTTGTAGAAAGACAGAACTTTCTTCACTTTCACTAGTTTTTTTCACGTTTTCATTTCTTCCTTTGCTGTATTGTGTAGCATTCATGGCTTTCATTATTTTTGAGCGCTTTGATTTAGTAGCATTCATTGCTTGCACTGTTACCTAGAATTATACACCCACACCCACACACATGCACAGACACATACTTGGATATATGTATTGCATATATAGTAAAGAGTACATAAAGTAAAAGTAATGAAAAAGTAAAAGCGTAAAAAAAGAAAAGTTGTAGAATGCATAGAAAAACGGCGAAAATTATGCTTCGAAAAATTCTTTTTTTTTGGTGTGCATTTTAATATTTTTTCATTTATTCATTTCTTTTTTTAAATTTGTAATTTGTACTTTCTTTTGAAAAAGCTGCTTTGTGCATAGTTCTTTGTCTTTTTATTAACTGATTGCAGCATAAAAATAAATAAGAAAAGAAGCAAAAGCGCGTTAAAAATGTTAATTAAATATTTTCTTGGTTGCCTTTTCTTTATTTCAATGCTCAAAATAATGTATAATTTGGCTAAGGTTTTGAAAAATTTAATAATGCAATTTTTTTTTGATAAAGTTCAATTAAATTTAAATTAATTAAAAATTTATTAACAAAATTGTTTCCGATCAATTTCAAATTGCTTCACATTAATTTGTGCCTTAAAGTATGCAACAATTATTGTGAAACAATTTAAATTTAATCCACTTGATTAGTGCATCAATATGCGCTCAAGCGTGTGTGTGTTTGTGTCGGTTTTAGTCAAGTATGTATTCACAAATACACTCTTACACAAATACACAAACAAACAAATGTTTATCCAAGCACACCTGACCGCCAATTTAGTGTTGTTTGTATGCGAGGGTTAATTGATAAGTTGAAATTTAATTTGTAACAAAATAATAAGCTTTAAGTATTTTAAGTCTGTTTTAAAATTTAATAAATAATATTTTTTTTTGTACATTTATATAGTCTAGAATAGAATGCTAAAATAAAGTAAATAGGTAAAAATTATGTTATCAAAATTGCAAGTCTTTTTCTGTATCGTATAGGTAGAAGATTTCTAAAGTAAGATAAAGTTACATTTGGACAGAAAAATATGGTTAAATCTATGATGCAATTATTACCAGGAATGTATTCCACCACTGTCTCTTTTCAATTTGCTAACAAATTTTGTTGAGTATGCATGTTATGGTGAATTTATTCAATTTCACCTTATAAATGTCAATTCTTCAGCTTCTTTATTTTGAAACTGGTTAAGTGCTCTAGTTTAGCCCGTTGTTCTTTCAGTACGCAAACCGGTTTTGAACCGAACCTGTTTTACTAAAGGTAAATGCTTTTGAAACAAAAATCGGACCGTTCTTTTCGGTTAAAAATAGTTACAGAAGCCTTCCAGGTTTTGATATATGAAATGCAAGAATAGCAGTGAACAAAAGACTTAAGGAGCTTCGTACTGGGGTTGACTTAGTCTGATTCTTAACGTCGCCCAACATTTGGGACTTTAGTAAATGTTTAAAAAATGAGAAGCACTTCCATAATTCAATCAAATAATTTTTGACAGTTTCAAATAATTCTCGTGTCACAATGTTTGTAAGAAATTTCCTTCGAAACGGCTCGACCGATTCTTATGAAATTTGGTGTGTACATTCAGTTAGTCTGAAAATAGAACGTAAATTATTTTTTTCCTATCCCTAAGTGGGGTGGAATCGATTATAAATTCATTGAATATTTCCGAAACAACTCAACCGATTTCAATGAAATTTTATTGATGTGTATTTTTAAGTTCAACTAAAAATATAGGGTTTTTTTGTTTGTTATTTGCGGCCTTGATTCTTTTAGTCCATTCAGTCTTTTCAATGTGTGGAAAGTCATTCTGTTGAATGGAGTCTCTAAAGCATAAAATCCAAAATCATCGAAAATTTTTGCTTGCTATCTCAAAAAAACTGATTTTTGAAGTTTTCAAAAATCGTGGTGAGTTGTCAAAAATTACAGAAATCGCAGAAAAATGCTTTTTTTGGTGAAAATTCTTTATTGGAATCGAAGAATATGACAAAATATTATGAAACTTCCCATGCGTCAAAACTCCCCATGCTTCAAAACTCCCCACTTATTCCTATTTGTTATGGTTTTTTGTTTATTATTCCACATATTTTATTCACAATTCAATTCATTCTTTCACTTATTTCATAAAATATGAATTAAATGAATGCTTGATTTCTTGATATTCACTTCATTGTGAATGCTTGAAAAGCCGATTTAAAGTCATTCATGCGGTTCGAATTGCTGATGCAAATATTTAAATTTGATATCTTTTAAATGTATACATTTTATAGACAGCCCTCGAAGTATTGATTATAAATATAGAAATTTATTTGCATTGTGAATTGCAATTTATTTTATAATTAAATTATTTTGATACAAAATATCTGTTTTTGTGGACACATACATACACAAACACATATACACATAAATATGAAAGTCATTTGAATAGAATTTATATTAATTTAATTGGATGTCATTCGGTCAAACAAAAATATAAATGCAAATGCAAATACGAATAGAAACATTGTAATAAAACTAATAAGCCATTTATTTTTGATATATGTATTCAATTTCAGGTCGGTTTCAACGCTGGCAACGGAACACAGGCGTACGAGTATAAACCGTACAGTCAGAATATGGTCATTCGTGATTTGGCAAGCCGTGGTTGGGGCAACGGTTTCCCTGGACGACACATTTTCCGTATCGATGAACAAATTCTAATTGGTTCCTGTAATAAGGATATTGGTGCGTAGCACAATTAACGCTTTGGTTCATTCATGGAAATTATTTATTTCACTCTCCCTCTCTCTCGCTCCACAATTTTCTCTTTTTAGATGCCGCATTGCTGCCGCTGACATTTGCACCTGAGTCAGGCAATATGTTGGGTGGCACCGTAGTCAACATTACTGGTCCCTGTTTCGATCCAAAGTACGTGTCTTGTGTCACTTTGATACGGAATCCGTAGAGGGTCATTATGTCGATAGAAATCGCGTAATTTGCGTACAACCATTCCTCAAGGCTGAGGTTATATACGCTTCCAGATCTCGGTCGGTAATCAACGTTTCAAATGGCGCGGTAAATATTTTGTCGAAACACCCGCTGCGGCAACTGAGAAAATCTTCTTCACCACCGATGATGTACACAAGAAGAATCCAAAGGAGATACGCATCACTTGGAATGCTTACAATTTAACATCAAACGCAAATGCCAATGTTATGATTTCGCTTTGGGGTTATCGTGAAACGAAAATTGAGTGCGTTTTCATACATTCTTCTTGAAATTATCATCTCTAAAATTTTCAATTCAATCCAATTCATTTTCAGACCACAACTGCAGTATATCGACGTCATTGAGGCTAGTCTGAACAATGCTGGCGCTTGTCATCTCACCACAAAACTATATCAATCGGAATAATATCAACAATGACATGCAATACGGTTTCCTACAAATCAATCTCACAAATCCAGAGCAGTACTCAGGCTTGAGCCTCAGTCCGTAAGTGGCAATGGGGTTTCCCCTTTTTTACATTTATTTTTCATTCTATTGCGTATTTTTATTGCTTCAAATGAACAGAATCATTGCTGCTGCTGCTTGTTTTCAATTAATTTTCTAATCTCAATTCTCCATTTCCAATTCTCGATGTCCTCCACTCGTGTGTTGCGTGGATGTAGAGTACCTACTTGTGTGTTTATATTTAATTTACTTAACAATTTCAATAACTATATATATATATACAGAAGAAGAGAAAGAGGGGGATAGTTAGAGGAAAAGAAAAGTTTTCAACTGGTGTGGCTCGAGAGCTTTTTTTTCTGCACTTCAATGTTTTGCGAAAAGCGTCGACATTTGTCAATAATATTTGCAATGCTTTGTGGGCGTCGTGCGTTTTCCCAATAGAAAATGCTCAAATGGAATGGAAAAGTATTTTATTTGTTGATAGAAAGTATAAATCTAGAAGAGCTGCACAAATAACGATGCAATTGACTGCTTGCATAATTAAAATCATAACATTTTTATTTCTATTTTTTTTTTTCAATGTTTACAAGTATTATTTTTGTATAGCTTAATTATTCATGTATGTGCTTCTGTACAATTTATGTATTTTACATTCAAAGGAGTCGAAAGCGCTTAATGCACTACAAATCCCCCAAAAAAAACGTATGCAAATGAGTTTTTTTCTTTTATACAAATTGAGTTTGTATTTACAAAAAATTCAGCTTTATGAGTAAAAAATTAATCAA
The DNA here is from genome assembly GCA_018903435.1 of Leucophenga varia. Taxonomy (NCBI): domain Eukaryota; kingdom Metazoa; phylum Arthropoda; class Insecta; order Diptera; family Drosophilidae; genus Leucophenga; species Leucophenga varia. The sequence continues at coordinate 61,844 of JAEIFJ010001378.1, read as the reverse complement.
ACGAAAAACAAAGTAAAAACGTAAACTTCGGTAGCACCGAAGCTCAAATACCCGCCATACGAAACTTTAATAATTTTCTTGAAAAAGATAAGAAAAGAGGAAGGTGAGTTTGTTTGGTGCTATATGTTATAGTGGCCCGATCCTTGTCATACTCGAACTACATTCATAAATAATAACTATTTTCATACAAAAAATCAAAAAAAAGTGGTAAGTTTGTATAGGGGCTATATCTAAAAATGGGCGTGGCACCTTGGTTCTGACATACAAACTGCCTAGAAGCACAAAAAGCTTGAATTTCAAAGTGCAGGTTAAAATCTGTAAAACTTTTCAAGAAAAACGCTTTGCAACAGACAAATCAGACGGACAGACGGACGGACATGGCTAAATCGATTCGTCTCGTTGAGCTGATCAAGAATATATATACTTTATGGGGTCTCCGATGCCTCCTTTAATTCATTACAAACTTTCCGACAAACAGATAATACCCTTTACACTATGTGCGGCGAGTATAAAAACCAAAAAAAAAAAACAAGAAAAATACGTTAACTTCGGTGGAACCGAAGCTTAAATACCCGTCACACGAATCTTTGGATAGTTTATATGTGATCATCAGTGGCTTAAATACATTTATAAATATATATTCGAAAATAATTAATTTTTCATACATTTGTTCGAAAATAATTGATAAGTTTGTATGGGGACTATGGCTAAAAATAGGCGTGGCACCTTGGTTTTGTTATTGGATGTCATTAAAAGTGTTTTTACCCAAATATGAGTGAATAATCTCATAAATAATACCTATTTTTATACAAAAATTGGAAAACGGTCGTTAAATTTGTATGGGGGCTATACCTTAAAATGGGCGTGGCAGCTTGGATTTGACATGGAATGACATTAGAAGTATTTTTACCCAACTTGGTGTGACTACATTCATAAATGTTAGCTACTTTCAAATAAAATTCGAAAATCGGCGGTAAGTTTGTATGGGGGCTATACCTTAAAATGGGCGTGGCACTTTGATTTTAACACTTGAACTGGTTAGGAATGAGAAAAGCTTAAGTTCCGAGTTTCAGGTCAATATCTTTAAAACTGAGCGAATGAAACGTATACATACAGACGGACAGACAGACAGACGGATATGGCTAAATCGATTCGTCTCGTCGATCTGATCAATAATATATATATTTTACAGGGTCTAAGATGGCTCCTTCAATACGTTACAAACTTTCTGACAAAATGATAATACCCTCCAAACTGTGTGTGACGGGTATAAAAAAGCAGAAGAGGGTTTTAAAATATTTTTGCAATTGAATCAATACACTGAACAACAAAATTATAATTTTGAATAAAAGTTAACTTAACCTTTCAAGTAGTTCGATAGCCCTACATAAAAAAAAAAAAAAATTAAAACGCTTTACCCCAACATTCAAATCTTTTGCTGATTTTAAAAGGATGCCCACAATAAAGCACACTGAGCTTTAAGCGGTCACAGGTTTGATGAAAATGTCAAAAAAAAAAAAACCAAGCTTGCTTCTTGATTCGTATACATTTCAAGTTTCCAAAACTGCAAAGTAAAATTAAACAGCACATTTGGAATTTTCAGAACATTCCTTAATTCTAGGATTATGGTTAAAAACTATTTTTTTTATTCTTTTTCACTTATGTGGCAATAACTCAGTCAACTTCGAAGCGAAATTTATTTTTGAACCTTTTTTGGAAAGATAAAACTTAAACCTTTCGACGAATATATATAATATTATAACATGTCATATTCTATTTGAATGTACTTTCAAGACAAACGTATGTCTTTTTTTGTGACCACTTAAAGCTTAGTGTAGAAGATAAACTTCAATCTTACAACACTAGTAAGAAACACTGCGAAACCCGGACTCACCGATTCGCATGAATTAAGATTTCTCTTTAAAATATGCGAAAATTTGGTTACGTATTATTTTTTATGTGCAAAGTCTCAAATTTAAGGGTAGATACCATCTTTCAAGCAATAAACTTTGATGTATTTAGGCACTAAAATCTGTACAAAGATTAAGAAAAAAGGGTACTCTACGTACAGGTAATAGGTTTTAGAATATCTGTTAATAGACTTTTGAAAAAAGTTTTGAAGAAAAGTTTTTAAGGACCCTCTAACTAAATGATTAACCTATACCTACCTAAAAGTTTACAACTTCAGGGATGATTTTAACCATTAAATTTGAGTCTTTGTTCATAAAAAATATATAAACGATTCCGATATTTTTCAAATTTAAAAAAAAAAGCCTTTATTCAATCTCATTGGTCTTTTCAGTTGAAGTACCGTAGTGTTCCACAGCGAAGTAGCTGTTTTTATTTTTTACTCATTTTTAGTCAAAAGTTTGTAACGCATTGAAGGAGAGGCATCGGAGACCCCATAAAGATATATATATTCTTGATCAGCTCGATGAGACGAATCGATCTAGCCATGTCCGTCTGTCTGTCTGTCTGTCCGTCTGTCCGTCTGTTTGTTGCTATGCGATCTTTTCGATGAAGATATAAAGATATTGGGCTGAAATTTTAAACTTAAGCTTTCTCGGCAACGACTAGGTTAAGTTCGAAAATGAGAGTGCCACGCCCATTTTTAGGTATAGCCCCCATACAAACTTATCGATTTTTTTCGATTTTTTTAAATAGTAATTATTTATGAATGTACTCGCTCCCAATTGGCTAAAAACATTTTTGGTCATCCGAAAAACCAAAACCCCCACGCCCCGCTCACGTATGTTTTTTTTTCGGTTCCGCCCAAATCAGGGTTAACTTTTTTTTTTGTTAGTAAAGTAATTTTTTTTGAAAGTTATTTTTTATTTTTTTTCAAAACTTGTTTAGTATTCAGCAAAGGTTTTCCGGAAGCCCTAATTTCTTAAAAGTAATTGAATACTGGCCAATCAAGGTTGCGTATTGAGTAAAAAAATCTGAAGTGCCATCTAATTATGATTAGGTTCTGCCAATTTAAACTCAAAAATTTTTAAATTTGTGGTAAAATGTTCAAAATTATTTAAAATTATTTCTTTAAAAAAAATCTATTTTGTTTTGTATATGATACATGGACGAAGGGCCTATAAAATAAACATAAATAATATTTGGAATTAATTAGGTCTCAAAAAGCATACTTTTTGCTTTGTAAAGCGTGTAAAAATTTATGTTTAAAGCAACAATTTGGCAGTGCGTGCGTGCAACACGTGGTATACTTAATTTTTTAATGCCCATCTTAATTTCTAAATAACGTACGCGCTTTATGTTCTCCATTTTTTTTTTTTGTTCTTTGTGTTAGCTCTGTTTCTGATCCTTTTGTTGAGTTTATTGCACGCACTTCATTTACATAAATCGGCAAAAAATAAAAACGAACGATGACGTTGAGTATTTCACTTCAATTTCGACGCGACGCGACGCGCGACGCCCAAAAATGTTTAAGAGTTTATGGCAGCCATTTGAAACGTAATTATTTTCTACTTAAAACGCGCCAAAATATTTGCAACTGACAGCTTAGCTTTGTTCTTATTTTTATTTTTTTTTTGTATTTTTACAAAATCTTCAACGTTGTTATTCCACTTTATAACTTGTCTTTGGCGTTATTTTATTGGCGTGCGTCATAAAGTACATGCAGACAGACGGACAAACAAACAGACAGACAGAAAAAAGAAATGGGCGAGCGTCAGAAAAGTGAAGGACGGATAGACAGACGGACAGACAGACAAAAAGAGAATTCACAGCTGTAAGTATTATAGTGTATTCGTGTAATACAAAACTTTGTAATTCAGCTTTTTATGGTTCCTCAGGGTATCATTATCATTACGTAGATGCCTTGTTTCTGGCGCATCTATAGAATCAGTCAGTGAGGCAGTCAGTCAGTGAGCATTAAACTGCTCCAAAAGAAGATGAGAAAGTTGGAAAAGGGGTTTTGAACATTCTTTGAATTTTTAAAACATTTTTTTCTTTTCAACCCGGCCAATTGAGTGCAACAAACTAAATTATGCCAAAATAATTGTGTAACTTAATGAAATATTTGTTGAATTTTTAATGATTGAATGCCTTTCGCATCACATGTCGTAATTAATGCTTTTACCTTTCATTTATTTTCTTTTTTAAATTTACAGAGTGTCACATATTTTGCATTATTAAAAGTGAAAGGATAACAACTTTTAGAAATTTAAATTCTTCATTTTACGCCACTTTCCGCTTTCAATTTTTTTTATACCCGCCACACATAGTGTGAAGGGTATTATCAGTTTGTCGGAAAGTTTGTAACGCATTGAAGGAGGCATCGGAGACCCCATACAGTATATATATTATTGATCAGCTCGACGAGACGAATCGATCTAGCCATGTCCGTCTGTCTGTCCGCCCGTCTGTCCGTCTGTCTGTCTGTTGCAATGCGCTTTTCTCGGAAAGTTTTAAAGATATTGACCTGAAACTTTAAACTTAAGCTTTTTTGTGTTTCTAGGCAGTTTGTATGGTAGAACCAAGGTGCCACGCCCACTTTTAGACATATCCCCCATACAAACTTACCATTTTTTTCGATTTTTTTGTGTGAAAATAGTTATTATTTATGAATGTTTTGACTACGAATCGGGTAAAAACACTTTTAATCCAATATCCATCCATCCAATATCAGAAGAAAGGTACCACGCCCATTTTTAGATATTGCCCCCATGCAAACTTACCATTTTTTTCGATTTTTTGTATGAAAATTGTTATTATTTATTAAATGTATTTACTACAAATATGGGTAAAAGCACTTCTACTGACATCCAATTTCAAAAGAAAGATGCCACGCCCATTTTTTTGATATGGCCCCCATACAAACCAAGCGCCCATTTTTCAGATTTTGTATGAAAAAAGTTCTTATTTATGGATATATTCACTCCAATCTGTGTAAAATCACTTCTACTGTTATCCTATGAATATTCTATCGATATGACAAGGATCAGGCCACTATAACATATAGTCCCATACAAAATCATCAACTATTTTTTTTATTTTTTCAAGAAAATGAATAAAGTTTCGTGTGGCGGGTATTTGAGCTTCGGTACTTCCGAAGTTAACGTTCTTGCTTGTTTTTTTTTTTGATTTTTTATTTGAATGTTTGAATTTTGTGACTTTTGTGTAGTCTCCATAATGCCATGTGCTAAATATATAGGGGTTATGGTTATGTCTGTCCGTCTGTCCTACTGTTTGCCGTATTAGAGATATTATCTCGCAAATGGTTTTTTAGTCTAGTCCCATTTTAAGAAGTAGCCCCCATACATATCTACCCCAAAATTTGCGGTTTTAGTGTAAAAACTTCTTTGTTTCTTAATTTAACATATTCAAGTTTAGAATAAATTATGCCTATGATAGTCCCAATGAAATAGCCCAATAATGGTAGAACCAATAAATGTTAGGTATAGCCCCCATACAAATTTACTCCAGTTTTTTGAGTTTTTGTATGAAAAGCATACTCGACTTCAGCATTCTTTATTGTTGTCAATGCAACTCTGTGCTTGACACTGGATGTTAAGGAAACCCATTGGTATCGGCTACTACGAGGGTTTTCTTTTTATAAAAAATGTTTTGAAATGGTTTTAAATTGTTTTTCAAAATGTTCTTCAAACCATTTCTACTCTGATAGACGGAAATTCAAAATAATCACTTTAATCGCATAAAACGTTTCTTCTTACGTTGTAAAACATTTTCGGTAATAAGAAAATTAAGACTTTTATTAATTTAAAGCTTTGAGGGTTTAAAAAGGAGCTTCCAAATTTTGAAACGCTATATTTAGAAAATCTATAAAATACATGGTGATAAAATACATATATAACTCAAAAACTGGATGAGATAGAGAGTTGCGTTTTTCAAGACAGTTTTCTTCAATTTCCTGAAGGGTGCTGCTTTCTATCTCTTCTAGATTTCAAATGCATTGTATGGTCGTGACATTTTGACGATATTGAGTCAATGGATCATTTCGGTAAAACCGAACAGGTCGAACCGAAGCTTAAATAGCCGTCAATCGAATCTTTGTATACATAGGGTAACATAAGTGGTTTTACGTAATTTGGAGTAAAAATCTTCATAAATAACAACTATTTTTATACAAAAACTCGAAAATGGGAAGTAGGTTTATATGGGAATTATGCTTAAAATTGGGCGAGACACCTTGGTTCTGACATACAAACTGCTTAGAGCTGAGAAAAGCTTAAGTTTAGAAATTCAGGTCTATGTATATCTTGAGAGCTTTCCGAGTAAAACGCATTGCAACAGACAAACGGACGGATCATATTTATCTAGGCTGCAAACCACTGAAATATTGGCAAAGGTTCGTGAGGCCTTTGAACCGATGGTTCGGTTCACTAACCGGTTTTTAGTCAGTGTCGAACCACGGTTTTTTTCGGTTCAAATTAACAGCAACGTGACGACGTCGACTATTTATCGATAAATTTCGATAATCGTTATCGATAAAGTGTCACCTCTGACATTTGAATTAAAGTTTTAAAAATATAAATTTAATTTTGAAAACATGTTTCTCATATCGGACAGTTCCAGTGATGACGAAGTTAAAAAGGAACTTCAAAGGAAAATTATAAGACATCATTCCGCTTGGTTTTAAAATTGGCTGCAACCATTCCTCTAGTGAAACCCTTTGCCAACTAAGTACTTTTTTTCCATTTCGGACACCAGAATTTCGAATTGCCGTGAATTGATAATTTTAAATTTTCGCTCCATGTTTAAAAGTTCAAACAAAATTCGAGTCGTTACACATCGCCAATAAAATTTGTGTCGACAAAAAAAGTGTCTTTTGAAAACGACAACGACTTCGATTGAAGTTACATAATGACAAAAAAAAAAAAAAATTTTTTTTTTTTTTTTTTTTTTTTAAAATTTTTTTTTTTAAATAAAAATTAAATTTTTTAAAATTAAAATTATTAATATTTTTTTAAAAAAAAATAATTTTTTTTAAAAAAAAAAAATTTTTTTTTTAAATCTCGTATAATCTCAGATACAATCCATTAAAACAGTTAAATGGATTCTTCATTCAAAACTGATCCAGAATATGCATACTTTGTTGGGTCTATCATGACTTCGTTTATGTGTTCAATATATTTGCACAAACTTATTAAAGCATTTTACGCTTCGGCTAACTAGAAATGTGTGTTTTTATAAGGGAACGTAAACACTCTACAAAACACCCACGTTCCATTTAGTTACTTTCAAATATTTTATGCTAAAAATAACAAATTGCTTCTCGTTGTGCAATGACGATATTCGTATTTGAATAGTACACCCACTAAAATGCCCACACACACACACACGAGTGGTATGATTAAAATATTCACATAAATTGTGCATACGCCAGAAAGGCCGCAATGCAATTGCAAAATATTAAATATTTTCATTTTCATTTTCATAAAATATGCACCACACTAGTCTAATTTATGAATGCTTAATGAAATATCACAGCCAAATATGAATTCCATGAATGCCAATTTGAGTGTGAAATATTTCATGCGAATTTGTGAATAAATTCAAATTCGAAAAACAGAAAACTCGCTGCCGATGCCGTTGCTGGTGTTGCTTGAATGCACACTGAGCCAATTAAAAATATCGTTTTCATTTATTTAGGTCTACGATTTTGGTTTAAGTCTGCTTCTTCTTTTAACAAAAAAAACAATTTTTTTATTTATTTACAGTATTCTCTGGTCGAGACCCATTCCTTTGGCGTGGTACTTCCAAGCGCAATGGGAACGCAAACATGGCAAGAGATGGCCGCGAGCGCTCTGCGATAATTGGATACGTCAGGACAGATTCTTGAGGTATGTAAACTTGTTTTTTTGGTTTGTTCTTTCCATTCCATTCCATTTTTTTTGCTTGTTTGTTTGTTTATGTCTTAGCGAAGTGTGTATTTGTTTTGTTGCGGTTGCAACAACTTTGTTTCGTCGTTTGCCATTTGCCATGGCTTACAAAAAATGGACGAGCAAAAAGCCAAAATGCAAATGGCGACGTGCGGGCGCACTAATTAAAATGGTTGCTTGGCTTCCTTTCGAAGAGTTTCTAGTGCGGCTGCACTCGTTCTTTTATTTTTTTTTTTTTTGATTTTAATTAGTCTGAATAGTAACTTGGCTTTCTGTCTAAAAAAATGTGAATAAATTAAAATTACAGAAATTTTGCTGCCGATTTATCGCTTTGTCCGTGCACATTGGAGCAAGCTGTTTTGGATTTGGGACGCTATCGTCCGGATCGCGATTGTGACAAGGATTCGAATCCAAGCTGTTTGCGGCAACGCGGTGCCATACATTGTGTTGTGAGTGGAACACCAACGTGAGTATTTATACGATTGCGATCAATATTTTTGGAATAATTTCCCTTTTTTTTAGTGCCCAAGGCGCTGAGCAGCAATGTTGCTACGATCGTTACGGTTTCTTATGTTGACGTACGATCAAATGTGGGGTTCCAGACCGCGTCGTATACACAATTTGGGTAAAATGCCATGGAATGAGGCTAGCAAAGGTGCCAACGTTGTCTATGTGGTTCCACGATATGCGTCCGTTTTACAGTTGCTGCTACTGGCAGGAGGAGCAGTCGGTCGGTTGTGAAACATATCGTTTCGAGCGTCGTCCTTCGCAGGATTGTGTTGCCTATCAGCCACCTGGTATTGCCGGTGTCTTCGGTGATCCACATTTCATAACGTTCGATGGTTCACAGTACACGTTCAATGGTATGGGTGAATTTGTGCTGGCACGTAGCACAGATAATGAGTCAACGTTTCGAGGTGCAAGGACGTTTCGAGCAGATGCCCCCAATAATATGTATGGCGAAGTCAAAGCTTCGCATTTAACTGCATTGGCCATGCGCGGCAATACGACTACAACGATTGAGGTGCGCATACGTCCGCTACATGCGCGCTGGCGTTATCGTTTGGATGTCTTGGCCGATGGCAGACGTGTCTATTTCGATCGTGAGAGTTTGAAATTCCAGCATTTCGATGGTGTCACCGTTTATACGCCGACCTATTTGCTCAATCAGTCACAAGTTATTGTCATGTTCGATGCGGGCATTGGTGTTGAGGTCGTCGAGAACGAGGGCTTCATGACTGGACGCGTCTACTTGCCGTGGCAGTTTATAGTCAGTTTTGAGATCTTTTATGGATTTGAACGCTTCAATTAAATCTGAAAATCATCTTTTTTTGACCACTTTCAGAATAAAACGGCTGGTCTCTTTGGCAATTGGAGTTTCAATCCGCTTGATGATTTTGCTTTGCCCAATGGACAAGTTGTTTCGTTAAATCTGAATAATCTGCGCGATATACACAATAATTTCGGCATGAAATGGATGCTCACGGATCGAGATGTGCCCGGTGTTGGCGGTGCGCTCTTTACACGCGAATTCGGACGCATGGCAAGCTACTATTCGAATTATACATTCCAGCCGAATTATTTAATGGATCCGAATGACTTTTTGCCACCGAATCGCACCTATGACATAGAGCGTGCCGAGGAGCTGTGCGGTGAGTGTGCGCAGTGTAAATACGATTACGGCATGACGCTTAATCGTGATTTGGCGCATTTTACAAAGAACTATTTTGATAGTTTGGTAAATATTAGGGCGGAAAATGCCAAGTAAGTATCGAAATTTCTTTAAGCTTTTATAAAGTCTGAACTAAACACTTCTCTCAGACGCGTTGTATCCTGCGGTGTGCTGCAGACGCCACGTTTTGGACGCAAGCTCAGCTTTGATTTTATGCCCGGCGCAAAGGTTTCATTTGAGTGTAACGAGGGCTTCATACTGGTTGGTGATCCGCGACGCGAGTGTATGGCAAATGGTTTGTGGAATGTACCCGAATATGGTTACACAGAGTGTCTGCGTAAGTAATTTCTTTTTCTTTTCTTTTTATTGCTTTGCCAAACTCTTTTGACTGTCAATGTTCTTCGTAGCTATTTGGTTTTTATTATGAATACAAAATCTTGCCCCTTCCCTTCCCCAAACAGGTGAAGTCTATTATACGCGACGTGTCGCTTTCATAGCAATTGGCATTATTGTGCTCGTCATCTGCCCTTTGATGCTCTGCATTGTCTGCGGCGTTTATCGCTATCGTCAACGTCAACTGAAGGAGGATCCGACATGGCAGATGCCCGTGCTGCAACGTTCACGCGCCTCATCACGTACCAATTTGCGTTCGCTGCATCCCGGACTGGACGATGATAGCGATACCGATGCAACGGGTACACTCAAAAAAAGTAGGTCCTATGATAAAGTATATCGTACGAATGAACCACTACCCGGCAAACCGCGTATTGATTTTCCAGCTAAAAAATGGGATCTGGACGAAGACGAGGATGTCACCTCATCCGAAGGTACTGAGAATAATGATACAAAACCTGCTAAGGATATTCAATACATTAATGCCACACACACAACAGGTGAGAAGCCCAAACAGACCGGACGTCGTTCATTGCGCTCCACATCGGCTAACGATTTAGAGGGTCACGAACACGATCACGAGAGGGTACTGCAGTCGATGAGCACGATGAAGACGAGGATGAGCATGAACATGTAGGACAACTGCATCCGGCTGGCTATCATCAACCGCCATCACCAGAAGAGCAACCACAACATGCGTTACAACAACAATACAGTCCCACGTTCAGCGGTCTGGATAGTCGCAACAGTGCAGCCAGTTCGGTTAATTATCAGCCAAATGCAGCAGCACAGAATCGCTTTGGCGGTGTACCTGTGCTGCCCAATAATAGCCAATATTACAATCGTCCGCCATCGGTTGTGCCGGCAACAACAGCTGCTGCTGTGGCACCGCAACGTCCTGCACCTTTAGCTGCACCCGTAGCTGCATTGCCGGTTACGCATTTAACGCAGGACAGCGGTTTGCCTTCACCACCGCATGCCGCTTCGCCTACACCTTCGGTGCAGAAATCCACCGAAGTCTAACCCAGACATTATTCATTCTAAAATATTCATTCTAAAATAAAGCCTAACACAAAATGCCATCAACTTCCAAAATTACTAAAAAAGCTTCAAAGTTCAAATTCACATTTTTATTTCTTTTATTTTTTTTATAAAATCCTTTTTAATTTGTAAGTTGTTTGTTTTTATAAATCTTTTTTTTTATATAAATATTTTATATGCTTCGTGAAATTATTTTTTGCCCACCTAAAAATGCCATTCCAAAGCACTACGCCATGAAACTCCATTTGCCATTGACATGACAATAAAATATATTGATAATCTTTCAGATGAATTAAAAAATTATGTTGTAAATTTTTTGTATTTTATAGCATTTCTAAGCACACATCTCACAATCAGTAATATTTGCATTGGCTTTGGGATCATCTTCAAAATAAAAAAAAAACAAATTCAAAATTAATCCACTCACATTTTTTAAACAAACAAGCAAATAAATAAATAAATTTTAATTTAGTTTTAAATGAAATTTTTATCTTTTATTTCTCAGTTCTCTTTTTTTTCAGCTTCAGATAATGCCAATTGTTACACCAAAGCAGACAAGTCGTGTTTTTTTTTAGATTACTTCACATGTCTTTTTTTTTTTGTCAAAATTTTTATTAAATTCTAAAAATATTTTTTCATAAATTTTGTTGTTTTTGCTTTTGTGTAACAATTTGGTTGAATGCATAAAAAAAATACAAAATAATAAATTTTATGCTTGTAACTTTTACATATTTAGGCACTTCCTCAGGAAGCTTTTACCAAAAATGGATTACAAATATTTGATTAAAAATACAAAAAGAAAATAAAATACATTTTCCATGTACTAAATATATTCTCGTATACAAATGCCTGAAAATGATGACCAAGTGTAAACCACAAGTTTGACATGAAACAAAAATATTTGATTGTAACAAGAAAATTTCGATATAAAATGCAATTTCCTTTGATGTGCAAAATGTGTGTGTGTGTGTTTTCTTACGAGAATAGAGTGACCATTTATAAATGTTTAAAGAGATACAAGCAATTTTATATTTGTTTAGTATGGGAGTTATATAGTACATAAGTGATGTGAACTAAATTCAGAAATTTATTCGGGCTTAGCATAAAAAATAATTCAGACTAAATTTGGCCTTCCAATCATAATTAAAAGAAAAGAAGCGATTCACATAAAAAAATCGGAGACATGAAAATTTTGAAAATTTGGAGTTCCTAGGTTAAGTAACAAAAAGACATTTTAAAAGCAAAATTATGGTAGGTCTGCATTAGTGCTAATCCTTCATATTATGGGGGTGTTTAGACCCCAAAACCACGTCAACCAGCTCGAACCCCGTCGATTGACAATTACACCCTTGTTCACATCACCATCGTATCATTTGATACAATTCAATCGATTTTGAAAGACCAATAAGGTCTCAAGCGCGTTTGGTACCAAAAACAACTCAATTTGTTCATAAAAAGTCGCCGTGTTTGAGTCTGTGAAACCATGATTTCTGACTTTCTGGAGATAAGACATGGATTTATGCATACGATCCTGAAATTGTAAACCAATAAAAGTGAATACCGTGCCAAAGGTGAGAAAAAAAACCACGCCAAAAAAATGTTGGAAAGGCTTTTTTATTGTTGACAAGCTGAACTACCCGCCTTGCTCGGGTCATGTAGTAATACCTTATTTCATTGTCTAGCTCAATTATTTCCGAATTTTTTTTTGGTTCACCCACCGATCGTTTTTCAATGGATAAACCAAACCCCAAATGAGTTTCTTTAGTTTAGTTCCAATTCATGTTTTATCATATCATATAAATTACAGTGAAACATGAACGATAGCTATGAGCCGATGGGAATTTGTTTTACCGTCTTCAGCATAATTATAGTATAAAGAAGAAAGAACGCTGGAAGTCGAGTATGCTCGACTGCAAGACTCTCTATTACCCAATCTATATGTACCTTAAGTTGGGTTCTATTTGACTACCATACCTCATTGAATTGGATTTTCATAGAAAAACTTAAAAAATCAGGTATATCTTTGAATGGGGTTATACCTAAAATATTGTTGGGCCTACCCATATTGGTATATTGCATTAGGACTATCATAGACATAATTTACACCAAATTTGAATTTCCTAGAATAAAAAACAATGACTTTTTTATGCAAAACCCCAAAATTTTGGGGTAGATTTGTATGGGGGTACTCCTTAAAATGAGGTCTAGAGAAAAACCGTTTTGTAAGTGCAAACTTGACGGCCTAGAGAGTCTAAGTTTCAAATTTGAAAGCTCTACCTCTTATAGTCTCCAAAACCAATCGTTTTCATACGGCAGACAGCATGACAAGACGGACGGAGGGATGAACGGACGGACGCGGACAGACGGACGAACAGACATGGCTAGTTCGACTCCCCCCTTCAATGCTGATCAAGAATATATATACTTTATAGGGTCCATCTTGCCTCCTTCTGTTTGTTACATACATTCGCACAAACTTAATATACCATATTTTTTCCTTTGGGTACAGGGTATAAAAGAAAAACAAGAAAAACGTTAACTTCGGTGAAACCGAAGCTGAAATAATTTATATGTTCACTAGGCGCTTATATTAAATTTCCCTACCATAACGATAGTGTTCACTTAGGTGGATATTGGAATTGATTTTACCAAAACTTAATTGGATTCATTCAGAAAAAAAAAATGTGTTCATACAAAAATTCGAAAATGGGCGGTTGATTTGTATGGGCGCTATATCTGAAAATGGGCGTGGCACCTTTGATTTGATATTGGATGATATGAGAAGTGTTTTTTACCCGATTTGGATTAAATATATTCATAAATAATACCTATTATCATACAAAAAATCGAAAAAAAAGTGGTAAGTTTGTATGGGGGCTATATGTAAAAATGGGCGTCGCACCTTGGTTCTGACCATACAAACTGCCTAGGAGCAAGAAAAGCTTAAGTTTAAAATTTCATGTCAATATCTTAAAAAAAATTCTGAGTAAAACGCATCGTAACAGACGGACGGACAAGGCTAGATCGATTCGTCTCATCGAGCTGATCAATAATATACATACTTTATGGAGTCTCCGATGACTCTTTTAGTGCGTTACAAACTTTCCGACAAACTGACTAAACTGACACAATGTGTAACGGGGATTGACGTGTATTTAATAGTATTCGAAAATTGAGAAAAATAAAAACATTGTCAACTGTAAAAAATGTAGGACTCTTCTGCATAATTTTTTGAGATTCACTAGAAAAAAATGTTTATTAGTACGAATTATACCTACGAATTACGATTACACAGACATCGGACTAGGCTGATCTTATATATTTTTATAGTTGAATACGAAACTGGTTTTAAAATTTTCATCACGTCGAGATTTTCAGAAAAATTGGCTTAAAAATTAAAAAACACTGTTTTTGACTGTTTATCATATAAATCAGAAGAACCGGAGGTGATTGAAGTTTGAACCTACCGTTACAAGAAACCCCGGAATCAATCGTAATTTTTGATGTAGGACAACTTTATATGACTATATGTTTCAATATGTTCTGAATAAAAATTTTTCTGTAACAAAGATAAGATTCAGCAAAGGGGGATTGGTGGGGGGTTTATATAAGAAGCGTATATGTAAAATTTGAAACTTAAAATACATAAATAACAATAATTTTCTTGAGTTAAGTTTGTATGCGGAATTCATCGTGTGTGCCCTTGGTTCTGACATACAAACTACTTAGGATCAAAAATTATAAAAATAATAAGTATTTTATACGGATCACTCACCGACGAAGACGCTGCTTTGGGAGTAGCTGGCCCAATAGCTAAGCTATGAAAATCCCTGGGTAGATACACTAGCATCTTCCAGGCAGAGATTTGGGCGATAATTTTTTGGCAGGAACTACAATACCTACGATATAGCAATACTATCAGATAGCCAGGCAGTTCTTCAGGCGCTACAGTCTGAAATAGTAAAATCTAAACTAGTACAAGCCACCCTAAATGTACTAGAACAAAACAATAGGGTACAACTGTTGTGGGTGCCAGGGCATGCAAACATCCCAGGTAACGAGCAAGCAGACGCACTAGCCAGGAAGGGGCCACAACCCCTCTAATAGGCCCAGAACCTTATTGTCCCATTGGGAGCCACACACTAAATGAGACAATATGTAATGATAGAAAACGAGCCAGGGATGAACACTGATTTTTAAGGCAGGGCATGTGACAGGCCTAATTATTAATAGGGGGATTCAACTCTAAGGTTAACAAAGAAATGGTTAAGCTGGACAGAACTCAGCTAAGGATCATGATAGGGCTCCAAACAGATAACTGCAGACCTAATGGGTGTAGCAAGCTCTCCTGAGTGTAAATTCTGTTGTAGTATGTAGGAAACACCTATCCATATTCTATCAGAATGTGTAGCTATAGCTAGAAATAGAATATCATTATTAGGAGAATACACACTCTCCTTAGAGAAGGTTAGGAAAACCGATTCTTTAAAAATAATTAGATTCATTCAAAGAATAGGGCTAAGATCAGTAATTTAGCCAGTATGGGTTATTGTACATCTCTCTAGGTAGCAGTACAAATACCCTCTTAAGCAATAAATAAAAATAAATATATAAGTATTTTATACAAAAACTAGAAATTGGGCTTTAGATTTGTATGGGTCTACACCTTAGAGTGGGGTGTGGAGAAAATCTTAAGTTTTAAGTTTCATCTTCATATCAGACAGGCGGACATGGCTAAATCAGTTCGACCCGTTGTGCTTATCAAGAATATTTATTTTTTATAGCATATTGAGTTTCTGTACAATTGAAGTTAAAGTTTTCCTTTTAAAAAAATGTTTTTTTTACAAAAAAAAAAAAAAGAATTTAATGGTCACCTTTTTTCCTTGAGTACTTGAAACGACACAAAAGTTATTGCATGTGTATTTTTGTACTAAAAAGTCGAATACGAAACTATTGACAGACATTAATCTTTGAGAAACTGTCAAGATTTCTGTTCAGCAACATAGTCACACCCATTGCACGTCCTTTTGTTCCACACAGACACAATTACACACAAACACACTCACGTACCCGTAACAAACACATTACGCCGATGTCAATCAATCTTTGGTAAATTGATAGACAAGTTGAGATGGTACACCAATGTAATTTGGTTAGCACTATAAAACACCCGGAATCGCAATATCGACACTTCGAAGCGGATGCATGCTCTCTAATTTATGAAAATAGAGCAGAGTGATTACTTTCGTTGGAGCGCTTGGTTGCATTTGGATGTGGTTGTACATTTGCAAAAAAATAAAAAAATATCCATCAATTGTTTTAAATTGTCTAATATTTTTATTTTCTTTTTTTTGTTAGGTCCCGAGGAGCATAAAGCACGAGTTGCCAGCATATCGTTGGGCATGGTGCTGCTCATACTGATTCCGTGTCTCTTGTTGTTGGTATGCGGCGCAAATTACTGGATACGCGAAAAAATTGCCAACGAAGAAGCCGCAGCCGCGTTGTTGTTTGACGCATCTTCAAGAAAGTCGCTGCAAAAACCGAAGAAAATTTAATAAATATTTTCTCTTTGCTACTGTTTCGTGTCGCGGGTCAGAGGACTTTGGGGGAGAACAGTTTATGAACGACTTCCTGGTAATGCGCGTACTATGATGTTTACTATATTTTAGCTTCTTTATTAAAATCAATTTTTTTCGTAGCTTGAATTCGCTGAAAGTGACTCAACTCGGACCAGGAAGGAATAAAATTAAGCATGGAAACTCGATGGAGTCAAACTTATAAAAAAAAATTATAATAATATTTTGTTGGTATTTCTCATGAATTTGTTTAAATTTCTGCTCTTAATTGCTTAAAGCTTAAAGTTAAGAGGCTTATGTCATTGTGATATTTTATTCATTTATAAAGAAAAAATAAAACTTAGAGAAAAATTCAATATTTTGTTAAAAATAATAAAAAAAAAAAACAAAAAAGAACGCTGAAGTCGAGTATGCTCGATTGCAAGATACCCTGTACCCAATTTTGATGTACCTTAAGTTAAGTCTTATCTTAGTACCACACAATTGTATTGATTTTCATACAAAAACTCAAAAAAATGGCGAAAAATTGTATAAGGCAATACCTAAAATTTTTTTGGTCCTACCAGTACTGGGATATTTCATTGGGACTATCATAGGCATAATTTATATTAAATTTTAAGTTCCTAGAATAAGAAACAAAAAAGTTTTTAAACAAAAAACGGAAAATTTCGGGGTAATTTGAATAGGGGCTACCCCTAAAATGGGTCTAGAGAATAACCTTTTGCATTTGTTTGACGGCTTAGGAGAGTCTAAGTTTTTAAATTTGGCAGCACTATCTCTTATAGTCTCCGAGACAATCTCTCTCATACGGCGGACAGCAGGACAAACAGACGAACAGACAGCCGGATGGATGGACAAACGGACGGACAGACATAGCTATATCGATTCGCCTTTTAATGCTGATCAAGAATATATATACTTTATAGAGTTTATCATGCTCCCTTCTACCTGTTACATACATTTGCACAAACTTAATACACCCTTTTATTCTCTGGTT
The DNA here is from genome assembly GCA_018903435.1 of Leucophenga varia. Lineage (NCBI taxonomy): Eukaryota > Metazoa > Arthropoda > Insecta > Diptera > Drosophilidae > Leucophenga > Leucophenga varia. The sequence continues at coordinate 44,309 of JAEIFJ010001378.1, read as the reverse complement.
ACAGGGTATAAAAACAAGAAAAAACATTAACTTTGGTGGAACCGAAGCTTCAATACCCATCACAGGAATTTGTGGCTTAAATAGAACTTTGTGATGGGATGGGAGGGGGTCAATATTCTGATTCCACTCAAGTTTATACTACAATATTACATTCAAATTTTAAGATACAAAAAAGGTATTCCAAAAAAAATTTAAAATAATCGGTAAGTTTGTGCGGAGGCTATACCTAAAAATGGGAGTGGCTCCTTGGTTTTGGCATTGAATGAAGTGTTTTAAGAAGTGTTTTTACCCAAATTGGAGTGAATACCATTCGAAAATGGGCGGTAGTTTCGTATGAGGCTATACCTAAAATAGGTTGTGCACTTTAATATTTGAGCTTGACCTAAATGTTGGCGAAAAAAGCTTAAGTTTCAATTTTCATCTAAATATATCCAGTAGTCTCCGAGTAAATCGCAATGAAATAACCAGACGGACAGACAGACAGACATGGCTAGATCGACACCTCTCATCGAGCTGATCCAGAATATATAATGTATATATATATACTTTATGGGGTCTACGATGTTTTTAGTGCGTTACAATCTTTCCGACAAACTGAATACACTCGTTTACACTCGTTTATGTGTAACGGGTATAAAAATAAACTGGAAACAACGCTGCAACCGAGTTAACATAGCTCGATTATGACCCAACGTATATGAACTTTAAAGTTACATTGTAATAGGTGTCATTCTTGGTGTACATCAGTTTTTCTTGTGTCAACCCTTCACACAGTTTTGAAGTTATTAAGCTGAAATTTTCAAAATTTTTAAATTCAAACCTACAAAATGCTTCTTAAGTCAAGCTACATCTTCAGTGGAAATAAAGTTTAGATATAATAACTTGCATTGGAACTACGTCAAATTATGTGTGACTGGTATTTAAACTTTGGTTCTTTTGAAGTTATAGTTTTTCCTTGTTTTTGAATTCAAACTTAAACTTTAAAATTTTGTATCCGGACTACACCATGAATGGAATTAAAAAACAATTTTTATATAAGCAGTTTCAGAAGGGTTTTGAGCATGGCTGTAAATTGGTTCAGGTTTGGTTCCGGTATCGTTTAGGTTTGGTTTAGGTTCGGTATTGGTTTTTAGACAATGAAACAACAACAAAAAGAGATATCAAGTCATCATGAATCGTGCCGAAACAAGGTCAGAATGTCATTGAGGTCAAAATGACTTAAATCAAGAACAAGGTAGAAAAGATAAACTTACTTTAAGAAAAAAAAACAATTTGAGTGAAAGATGGGCTGAAACAAGGTTTGAGCTCAATAATTATTATTTGAATCTCAAATGGTATTGATTTGAGTACAACTTTGCTAAAATAAAGATTTAATTATACTTTAATAATATTGTAATTATTCATATAGAACATTTGTATGTGTCATATTAATTCGAAATACATAAAAATTTACATAAAGTATATGCATATAAACGAATACTTAAGAGTCTTACTTATTTATTTGTTTTTCATTAAATGCGAGTCGTAATCTTTTCAAGTTATATCGTTCTTGAATCAAGTCTAATGTACTCAAAACAATAAATGTGTGCTCGTAAAACAAAGCCATTTTATTTGAGAACACCTGAGATACAAAAATTTTGTTCCGCTCTTTGACTTTTTAAATTTTAAGAATTTTTTAATTATTATACCCACCACACATAGTGCGGAATAGTGTTGACAAAAAAGGAGTTGCAGTGTGATTGGCGACTGCGACTTAAAAATCACAATGATTGAAAACAGTGATAAAATCGCAGTTCGCGTAAAACAATCAGCGATTACCGAACAGTTTCACTGTTCGCGAAAAGTGAAATACTAAATCGCCGCTAGCTGAACAATTTTAATTCATTGAAAAATACAACACTGCTTTTATTGTAAAAATTGAAACCGTACAAAAAATAACATTTTGCGAAAAACAATTGTGTTATTGGTTGCTTCCTTTGCAACTGTTTTGAACGACAGTTTGACGTTATTCTGCTGTTGTTTTACATTTTTGTATAAAAAAATATTCTGTTTTTTTTTTTTTTTTTTTTTAATTTCCCTTTTTCATTTTAAAATTTTAAAACTTTTTACTGTCCCTTTTAAATCAAGACGAAATGTACCAACGAATTTGTACAGGTCTGGAGTTCAAGCGAATATGAGCGATTCGCGAACAGCGATAAAAGTACCAATCGATAAATGAACAGTTCGATTTGTTGCAAAGAACGATACACAAAATCGTTGATATCTGAATATGTTCACTGAGGAACAAGAAAATCGCAAAATCACCACTTTTAGTTGCAGTGCGACGTTGCCATTTTTAAGTCACTGAAAAAATCGACCGAAAGTGATTTTTTTGACAACACTAGTGCGGAGGGTTGTTCATTTTGTCTTAAAGTAAGTTAGGCATTGAAGAAGACATCGTTGACCCTATAAAGTATGCAAATTCTGATTCAAGCTCGATCAAGACCTGTTCATCTGTCTGTCCATCTGTCTCATCTGTCTGCTTATTTCTATGCATTTATTTCGGTCAAGACTTTGAAAATATTATTTAGGAATTTGGAACTTGAATCTTTTCTCGGTAACGACTTAATCAAGTATTCTAATGAAAGAGCCACGCCATCAAACGACAATTTTAAATTTTTACACCCGTCACACACAGTGTGAAAGGGTATATTCAGTTTGTCAAAAAATTTGTAACGCATGAAAGGAGACACCGTAGACCCCACAAATATATATATTCTTGAACAGATCGATGAGACAAGTCGATCAAGTCATGTCCATCTGTCAGTTTATTTTGAAACTTAAGTTTTCTCGGGAACGAACAGGTCAAATTCCAAATTGAAAGTGCCACGCCCAATTTAGGCCCTACACAAAATAACCAAGTATTTTTGACTTTATTTGAATATCTGATTTTTTAGCTTAAAAATTTGATATCAATATTAAGTTGTACTTTCAGACCACTGAACCCACCCATCCAATCTTAAGAGCTTATCTAAGCCACTATTGATCATTCACAAACTATTTAAATTTTCGTGTGATGGGTATTAAAGCATCGGTTTTCGTTTTTCCTTGTTAAGTCTGTTTTATTATAGCCCCAACATATTTTGGTAGTGAAAAAACAAAAAAATAAAAAAAAAAAAAAAAAAATTAAGGAAAAATGACAAGCAACAAATCCAAATCGGAAATGAGCCGAAGGAGCAGTCGTAACGAAAAACTGGCGGACGGAGACAAGGACATATGGACTTTATAGGGTATATTTCATGGTTGAATTATACAAGGTTATATTAATCGGTCTTGCTCTCTCAACGTGTTGCGTACCAATGTCAGTCGTATTTCATTGTTATGAAAGAAGCTAAAACAAAACATAAAAACACAAATTTTCTCTCATTCACAATTTGAAAACGTAGTAAAAATTGAAAGCAAGCTATCTCTTTCGCACTCACTTAACATGGTACCATGGTTTCGCTTCACACCAGCTTTAGAATTCCATCATGGTCTATCATTTATGTTTTTAGTTGACAACACAGGATAGCACTAGAAATATGTCTAATTATTAATGATGAATGTAGTCTCGATAATCCGTCATTTATTTCATAATTTCTCGCTTCATTTTCGACTCATTGACAACATTGAACTTTCTGCTAGTCTCACTTAATGAATTCATGAGTTCCCCCCAAACGCATTAAACGAGTGAATTATTTGCAGGGTTCAATTAGTTAATTTATTAAAGTTCTTCTTTATAGATGCAACATTTATATAGTACAATAGAACATTTCTCATTGGCTTAGTTTAATATACATTTTATTTGTAAACAAAATTTTTAAATTTAGCTAATAAACTTAACTAGATTTCACAAATAATTATTATTAGTTTAATATTTTTTATGAGTATACTCGTATATTTAGCTTCTTTAACATTTTGAATAAAAGTTTTATGAAATGAAAGTAAATAACAAGAATAATTCAGTAAAACAAATTACTCACATTCAATTCGAAAAGGTACTTGTATAATCTTTAATAAAAATATTTACTTAATTTTTTTTATGCTGTTCTGGTTTTCACTTTCAAAATAATTTTGCGAAAAGTGATTTCGTTAGGCGAATTAAAATGCTTTAAAAAATGTGAAATGAAAAACTTGAATGTGTAAAAGCCTGCAATAATTTTTAACACTTGCATAAAATACTCAAGAAAGTGAAAACCAGAACAGTTCTGGTATTGCATAGATTTTTACGATTTCATAAAGCTATGAATTTTGCCTATCAATTTAATATTACATTCATATATACGAGTATTTCTACGAGTATTATGTAAACAAGTTTCAGATTTTTATTTTATTTTATATCTTTTCAATATGTGCAAGTATCTTTGGAAATATTGTAGACTTCTATAAATATATACAATACAGTACAATACACAAACATAGTTTTGTTTTTTATAAATTTATTTTTCAAGATTTAATGAAATTAAGTTATTTATTTGGTTTAGTTCCTTAAAAGCTATAAAGCTATTTTCAGTTATAGTTTAAGATTTGTCCATAAATGATTTTCCTCACTTTAGTGGTTTTTTTATTTTGTTCAAAAGTTTTAGAAATACAAATATATTTTGTTATACAATACAATACAGTACACGTCTATGGTGTTTGGTGTATAAGGTAGGCTCAAACATATTTCAGTAGTTTATTTCTAAAAGTTTATTGTTTTATAGACTTATTTGGTTAATATTTTAGTTTAAATATTTTCCTGTAGCTCTATTTTTTATTGGTGCTTTGGTTTTTTTTTTTTGTGTTATGATTATTATTACAATATATAGTTTTTAATTTTATATTTTATTTATTTTAAGTAAGTCCAACAAGTTAGCTGGAAACCTAACATTTTCTAGATTTTGAGATTTATTATACTCTGAGAGAGTTTTAATTTGCTTAGAATTTTTGCTTTATATTTTGGGTTTTTTTTTACAACGTTTTTATTTACTAAAGCAGTTCACGTCAAATTGAATGGGCTGCTTAAATAAAAAATAAAATAAATAAAAATAAAAAAATAAACTGTTCAGAAAAAACTGGGCTATTAATGTTTTGTTTTTATATCTCAACGAGTGATTTTAGTTTCACTTTAGTGCACTACTTTACAAAAGGGTTCTGGGTTCTCATTGAACCGTGTTCATGTATTTTTTAGGCCGTGTATATCAAAAATGGCCTCGAAAAATTTTATCTTAAGGACGTAGTGCCTGGTCCGCAGCCGCAAGGCAAGCAAGTGGTCAGAGCGAAAGTGGAGACTCATGAAAGTCATCACACGTACCCATCATTAGCACAGAGTATAGTGGAAACATGTTAGGCCCTCCTAATGGAGATATAACGGGAACTGGGACTCTTGGGGAGTCTATTGTACCCAAGACTGGCAAAAATAACTGGTTAGGTTATGGACAGAGAATCCTCTCCGCCTCTTTAATAAGCAGAAGAGTATCCCTAGTCGGGGCGACCCGGATTTGCTCGGAAGTAATGAAACAAGATAAAAAAGAGTGATTAAACAGTGAGCCAAAGCTGGACATTAACTGAGAATGTGTATATTAGTTTCATCGTCCTCCATGCAGATTCTACACTCTGACTCGGGGACAGACCAATTTTAGAAGGTGATACCTCAATCTGTTATGAACCGTGAGGTAGCCAGTTAGCAGCCTGAGGTCATGACGACTGAGGTGTACAATATTTTTAGGGCAGATAGGCCGAGCCAATTGCTTAGCTTGCCGCAGGCCCGAAAGGCTCCGGGCCAATAAAGGGAGAGGGAGGAGCCGGCTCTGGCGAGCTCGTCAGCAACATTGTTGCCGTCAATACCCCTGTGTCCAGCTGAGAAAGGAGCTTGAGGATAGTTCTTGAAATATTCCAAAAAAATATTTTTTTACTTTTTCCGTTTTTATATATCTAGAGAATAGATAGTTCGAATTTGCTGATCTGTCCATCATTCGAGAGGTAATTCGTTCTTCTACGCGACGATATGCTTTTTGTGAAATTCCATTTAATACCTACTTTTGGTATATTTCGTGTTTCAACGCTTGTTATATAAGTATTATTCACTATTCGCGTAGAAGAGCTAATTACCTTTCAAATGATGTACTGATCAGCTGTTTCGAACTATATTTTTCTAGATATATAGAATTAACGAAAAAAAAGTCTCAAAAAAACAATTTTTTTTGAGAATATCTCAAGAACGATCCTTAAGAAAAAATTTTCACTGTGATTTTTTCGAATCCATGAGAACCAAGTTAAAATATGTAAACTAGTGTAATATGCCGTAAAAAATAATTCGTAGTCACTGTAGTCCTGTAACTGTTTTCGTTGTTCGAAAATCGGCACCAAACAGTAAATTATCGTTAATTCTCTAAGTGGCCCAGTTTTGTTTGATAAAATAGTTGTCGAGAAGTTTAAATAAAATTTTAATATTTCCCAAAAATGTTGGACGTATAGCCTGTCATTTTGCTATTTGTACTGATGAAATGTTAGAAATCAGATTAAACAAAATTGAGCCATTTAATGAAACAGAAAGTTTGAATCGACGATTTTCGATTGTCTATCAAAACCATTGCCACATCACAGTTCAAAAATGGTTCATTGTAAGGTGACCATGTGCATTTATTGTTTATTTAAAACAATTAATCGCTTTATTTAAGCAGGCATATTCATTCAAAACATTATACATACTAACTTCGTGATGTACAGATTAAATAAAGTTTCAAACTGTTTTTTATAATCAAGAAATGTATTTAAAGGATAAATAATTTTAATTAAAATAATTCATAAGAATATTGAACCAAAACTGAACCGGTTTCCAGCATTGAGAAAAACCATAGGACCTAGGAAATAATACGTAATGCAGAATACCGTTACAATCACCCAAAAACCAAAAGTAGAGATGGGTTTTTTATCTTGCTAATTCTGCGTAATCCATTTATCTTGTATTATCAGTTTATCAGATTAATTGAGACATCTTAGATCCTATATCCTAGCCAAGTTCGTCGGTATGTCTATTCGTCTGTCTATATGTATATTTCAATGCAATTCATTTTATTAGTTTTAAAGATGCTGAAATTTGAAAGTTAAGTTTTTTCGGCAACGACTACCTTGTATGTAAAAACCAAGGTGCCACGCCCCACACAAATTAACCGCCCTTTTTGAGTTTTTGTATGAAAATAGTAATTACTAACGAATGTTTTCACTTTTCGGTTTATTTTCCAATTTCGTTCATTGTACGAATAATTTCGTAAATTGTATGAATAGGGATTTTAAACGCTTGGAATTTAACGAAAAAAATTCGTGTACTGTGCGAATGAATAACAAAATATTTTATTATTATTCTCTATAAACGAACTTTCGTAATATTGACAAAAATTTGTAATATAAATGAAAAATCTTTTGTCAAAGTAAATAGTACGAAAACTTTTGTACAATATAAACTATAGTCGATTATAATTTCGTATAATGTACAAAACCTGTTTGTACACTACAAAAAATTTTGAAGCTCCTCTTAAAGAAAAATTTTCGTACAATGTACGAATGTTTACGTCATATGTAGAAAATTTTGTTTTAAATGTTTATAATATAATAAATAAAACATATTCCGAAAAAACTTTTCTTGGTCTTATGTTAGTTTTGTGTTTAAATAAACGTAAATTTGATATTTTTTGGTTATAATAATAAATAAATTAAATGTTCAACAGCCTTACTAGTTTGACGTAAACTCCACATACTATAATTTATTGTAAGCTTCTAATCTAAGCCTTCGATATTTGCATAATATCAAAGTTAGTTAAGAGAAGAAATAATCGAATAAATAAATTAAAAAGATTGTTTTTTTGTTGGTTCAGCAATTTAAATTTTTAATTGTGCAATAACTTTTTGAGTATTTATATTATTCAAATGAACTTGGAAAGGATTGATTTGTATCTGATGCAGTTGAATTTGAGATACTTTGCTGCAGTTTAAGCATTTAAGTTGATTTTTTTTTTACCATATTTATTTCATATAAAAATTGATTTTGTTCATTAAAAAGCTACAATTTATTTTGTTCAAAATTTTAATAAACTAAAAAGACAACCTTTTGACTAAAAATCGAAAAATTCATAAATGAACTAAAATAACTAAAAATAAATGAACTAAAATATCTAAAATGCTAAAGTGTGTTGCTCAGAATTATTTATATTTTTATTTTAATTTTTTTTTTAAAAATAAATGCTTATAAATTCTAAATTTTTTAATTTTTCTTTTAATTACTTATTTTTTTTTTCATTTTGAGCAGCTGCTGATGCATTCGTCTTGCCTGTAAATACAAAGAAGAATAATATATGAATTAATTGCGTTTAAAAGCAAAATGTCGAACGTGTTATATACTTTTTTTTTGCTACTCATAATGATTCTTTTAGTTCTTCTCATTCTATTTTACTTATTTTTTTTTAAGCTGATCACGCAAATCAATTTAGTCCTTTACGCTCAATTACTGTTTTTGTTTAGCGTTCTGTGTCAATAGTTTTGGCCTACAGCCAAAAGGCGACGTTTGCCGTTAGTGTCAATGTCAAAGGAAAAAAAAAAAAAACACATGAAACATGAAACAAAAAAGCTTAAGCTTTGCAAAAGTATTCGAAACACGTTTGTTATGCCGTAAGCGAGCTATGAGTCTAAAATTTAAAACATTTTTACTTTTTGTAATATTTTGTGGCGAGTAAAAAAATTTGTGGGTTCACAAATGTTTTGTTTTGGTATTGTAACTTGTCTCAGTTCATTTGTTTCACTTTTTTCTATTATTTTTTTTTTTTCGTTTTTATAAAAATTTTGTGTTTGCCAAAAATTTCAAATTTCAATCACGTACTTTGAAGTTTGTTTGTGGTCAGTAAAGCATTCATACTTTGTTAGCCAAATTTTGAAAATAGCATTCCTGCATGTTTCCTTAAAGGTTTTTAATTTGCATCAATAAGATTGAAGCCTACAACAAATATTTTTGCAAATTTTTGTTCGAATTATTTTTAATTAAAAATTAAACTAAAATTTTTGAAAATTCATTTATTTTAGTTAGATTATCTATTTAAGTGAATAGATTTGGGAATTTAAATTTTGAACAATAAAAGACTATTTTAGAAAATATAGAAAAGCAAAGCTAACGTGAAATTGTAGTGCCCAGATTACAAAGACTCTGTACAATTATTTCTGAATATGAAAGAAGTGAGGCATTCGATTAATTATGACATCGGAGCAGTGAATTAAATATGACGTACAAAACGCTTCGTAAAAGACGGCAGGAAAGGCAGATTTTGATCGATGCATATGCAATTTTACAAATACAATACAACTAGAAAACATTTTTCCACACATACACTACTGTGATCAAAACTTAGTAAGACAAATAGTTTTAAATTTCCCGGGTCTTAGAAATCGGGCCAATTTTTATACCCGTTACACATAGTATAAACGGGTATATTCAGTTTGTCCGAAAGTTTGCAACGCATTGAAGGAGGTATCGGAGACCCCATAAAGTATATATATTATTGATCAGCTCGACGAGACGAATCGATTTAGCCATGTCCGTCTGTCTGTCCGTCCGTCTGTCTGTCTGTTGCAATGCGTTTTACTCGGAAAGTTTTAAAGATATTGACCTGAAATTTGAAACTTAAGCTTTTTGTGCTCCTAGTTAGTATGTATGTCAGAACCAAGGTGCCACGCCCATTTTTAGATATAGCCCCCATACAAACTTACAACTTTTTTTCGATTTTTTATATGAGAATACATATTCTTAATGAACATATTCACTCCAAATAGGGTAAGAACACTTCTTATGTCATCCAATGTCAAATCTAAGGCGCCACGCCCATTTTTATATATAGCCTCCATACAAACTTACCGCCCATTTTCTAGTTTTTATATGAAAACATTTCCTATTTCTGAATGAATCCAATTCAAATTTGGTGAAATCAATTCCAATGTCCACCTAAGTGAACACTTTCGATATGGTAAGGATCGGGCAAATATAACATAAAGCCTCCATACAAATTTGACCAAATTCATCGCGAAATTTAATCTAAGCACCTAGTGAACATATAAACTATTAAAAGTGTTGTGTAATGGGTATTTCAGCTTCGGTTCCACCGAAGTTAACGTTTTTCCTTGTTTACCTTAAGTTGGTAGGACCTTAACTGACATACATACATGTCAAATTTTGAGACCATAGCGAAAGTAGTTAAAGAGGCAAGCATGTTTTCAGTCAACAACAAAAAAACAATTTTCGATTATAATTTTCGACTTTCTTTGAAGTGGTTTTTTTGGTCTCGGCTCCCCTTTGGCCTGGTATTTACTTGATTGGTTTACAGTTTCTGGGTCATATGCATAAATCCATGTCTCATCTCCAGTAATAATGGGTTTGATGGCATTATGATAGTCAGAAATCATGGTTTCACAGATTATAACACGACGATTTTTTTTCGAACAAATTGAGTTGTTACGGAACCAAACAAGATGAGACGCGCTTGAGACCTATTTGGTCTTTCAAAATCGATTGAATTGAACCAAATGATACGTTGGTGATGTCAACAAGGTCTTTTATTGTCAATCGACGATATTTGAGCACAAAATTCTTGATCTGGTTGACGTGGTTCTCATCGGTAGAAGTGCATGGACGTCCAGGACGCTCATCGTCGTCAACGCGTTCTCTGCTTTCTTTGATTAATTTGAACCAATTTAAAACACTGGCTCTCGACAAAACTTTATCACCAAATGCTTTTATTAACATATCCAATGTTTGGGTAAACGAAAAACCATACTATAAAAACCAGTTAACACTACGTGTAAACAGCAACAGAATGTGTTGGGGAACAGAATATGTTGGGCTTAGTTTAAAACCGAAATTTTTGTATTGGAAAATGAATGCTTTGTTTTAGTTGTAATTGTAATTTACTTGCATTGTCACCTTTCAAAGGAAACCAGTTCAGGACTTATCGGTTTGTTGGTTTCAACCAATTTATTCAAAATAATTATTATTTCTGAATAAATTCAAATAAACTTTCGTAGAAACGCTTTTAATGTCAACCCCAAAAATCGGGGAAATATAACATATAGACACCATAAAAACTTGGCACCAATTTTCTGATTTTGTTCAGAAAACTTTTATTTATTTATCTTTTATGAACCTCAATATTAAGTTTTAACTTGGGTTGTACCAGAACATTAACCCTCACTTATTCCTTTCGAAGCTATACCTGAGCCACTAGTGAAAATTATGAACTATTGAAACTTTCGTGTGACGTGTATTTGAGCTTCGGTTCCATCGAATTCAACGTTTTTTCTTGTTTTTGAATAATATTTGAATCAAATCAATTAGAATATCTTGTTGAGGCTATAAACTGAGGTATATAAATTTTATTGTTTGGATTACTAACTTTGGTGATTTTATTTGTTAAAGCAAGATTGTCCTACAGTCAGATACGGATATATAGACTAGTCTCATGCATATATTTTACGCGGGTTCTTCAAAGTTTCCGTTTTTTAACCGTCACACATATAGAACGGGTAGTTTCAGTTTGTCGAAAAGATTGTAACGGATTTATAAAGACATCGTAGAGCCCATAAAGTATATACGTACATATATTTCTGATCAGACGAGATGATTTAATTTAGCTATGTCTGCCTGTCTGTTTACTTCTACGAATTCCTTTCGGTCTGTTAATAAGAAAATGAGTTGAAACTTGGAACTTAAGCTTTTCACGGCTACATCTGCACCCCCTTACAAATCCGTTTCCCATATTTAAACAAAATTAATATACTTTTCAAATAAATTCTTAAATCTTATAATTCACAAACAGTTTAAGCATAACAATATAGTTTCGGCCTTATCGGATGTGCCACAAGGACCAGTTTTGGCCTTCCAGCACAAGTTAGACAACGACTACCGATCACTCGAAAATTTGTATAATAATATGCTTAAACTTTTTAAGAATTACAAGACTACAGACAACAGATTTGAATGCATCGTTCAAGTGGCCAAAAACAAATATCATTTCCAGTAGAATTAATTTCAAAATGTACATAATTAACAAATGTTTTGAAAAACGAAATAAAATAAAATAGGAATAATTATTGCTTTGCACTTCAACATTTTATTCTTTTTTTTCAAGTTTAGTCATTCATACTTTTTTTTTTTTTTTTTTTGTAAATGGCATTCAAACGCTGTGGTTTGGCTATTGACCAAGAAAAATTTGTTCAAAGCTGAAAAATAAATTTCAATGCGGCAAAGACCACAACGAAATTTGACATTTTATTTATAAGTTTGGCAGCAAAATTAAAAGAATCCAAAGAATTTATAGAAACTAAATTAAAATCAAAAGCAACAGCAAATCATGCGCGCAGGGTCATAGTTCAAATAAACGCATTACGAACAATGTCAGCAGCAATTTGGGGTGTGACAAATAAACAAAACAGAGTGCAATTGCGAAAGGGGCACGGTCCGTTACGGTCAGATCAGGTCAGTGTGTCGGAATGGAGAAAAAGAAATTTGTACGCATTCAGCATTTTAACAATTTTACAGACAATTAAGTAAGCATTTATGTGAAGGTCAGAAGCAAGTTTAAAAAAGTACATAAGTGCTCTACATATACATACTATATATACATATGTACTGCATATATTATGTATAAAGGGTGATTTTTTTAACGTAGTTGTTTTTTTTAAATCGAATAAAACTTTGAAATTTGCATCATAAATTCAAATCGCCATTTGCCATTTATCAAAGATAACTTCAGGTAAATTTTGTCTTTTCAAACATTTCAGCCTGTATTCCACGAATACGTTATGTTATACTGTCAGGCTTCAATCATGTTCGGCTTTAGACTAACGACTTCACATAACCCCAGAAGAAATAATCAAGAGGCTTTAAATCACATGATCTTGGCGGCTAGCTCAGAGGACCATTTTGAGAAATAAGTGGGTTACCAAATTCAACCTTCAACATGTCGCTTGTTTCAGGAGCTATGTCGACCAAGCTCAACTCAGCCAAATGGGACAAAAAAAAAACCAAAAAACCCCAATTTTTTGGATGTAGTAATTCTATAACCAGAAGCGACAGTTTTGCTTGTTTACGTATCCGTAGAGCCAGAAATGAGATTCATTGCTGAACACAATGTTTTGATAAAACAGCGGATTTTCATGGAGCTGTTCTAAGGCTCATTCATCAAAAATTAGACGTTGTGGTTTTACTGTGGGCATTTTAAAAAGTGAATTTGTTTGTTAAATGAAAAATATTTATTTATTCTTGTAAATCATTTTCATCCTCTTCAAAGAAATCCCCTCCCGATAAAATACACTTATGTCAACGTTTTTTCCAATCCTAGAAACATGCCAATTAGTCCATTTCCGGTATAGCCATTCGCGCCTTCTTCGATTCAGCTTTTATCTCCTCAATCGACTCGAAACGCGTTCCCCGAAATGGTCTCTTGAGTTTTGGGAATAGCCAGAAGTCACACGGAGCCAAATCAGGCGAATACGGTGGTTGCGGAACGATATTGGTTTCATTTTTGGAGAAAAAATTAAGAAGAATTGACGCTGTTTTTCAAGAAAATTCACCATTTTTGGTACCAATCGGGACATGGCACGTTTGAGGCCCAAAACATCTTTCAAAATGGTATTAATTGATCCTTTCGATACGCCAATTTCATCAGCAATGTCTATTATAGTTACTCGACGGTGTGCAAGCAATAATTCTTTTACTTTTTGGATGTGAGCATCGTTCGTTGAGGTCGATGGTTGATCAGGGAGCTCTTCGTCTTCAAACCGTTCTCAACCTTCTTTGAATAATGTATACCAATCAAATGTTGTTGATTTTGGTAGAGCTCGGTTCCTGTAAACCTTCTTCAACATTTTTATTCCATTAAGAAAACAAAATTTGATGACACTTCTTTGATCAATTAAATCAGTTATTTTAGAAATCGAAAAATGCACTCTCGGTCATTTGGTAAACACGAGCGTAAATATATTACTGATGATAACATTGTCATGAAATTTGACCCAGATGTTATTAACAGTCCTGACAACTCAAGAAAAGAGCTAGCCCGAAATGTTAAGCCCGCGAAGTTTAAATTGAAAATTCTCATTACTTTTGCCCATTTTAGTAAGTTATTCATTTCTTGCTGGAGCTGAATTTTATACGCTTTTCTACCCACATGTCCACTTGCTGAGAATGGCGACGAACTGACATTTCACGATCCTCATTAACACTGGACCCTACGGCTGCAATGTTCTCTTCGGCACGCATTGTACGCAAGCAAAGTAAATTTAGAGCAAAATTGGGTGATTTGGACGCCATTACCAACAAGTGCTGCTAACTTGAAAAACTTAACTCTTTAAAAATCACCCTTTATAAGCCGCAAAGCAAGAATGCACAGGCCCTTTAGAGTACCTCTCTAGCATATGTATATCGATTAGTTAAATATACAAACTACAAAAAAATACAAAATAGTAAAAAAACAAGAAAAAACGTTAACCTTTGGGAACAACGAAGCTTAAATACCCCTCACACGAATCTTTAAAGAGTTTATGTGTAATCATCAGTGGTCACCCAAGTTTACACACAATATTAAGTTCAAATTTTTGAGCTAAAAATACAGATATGTATAACAAACATATTTCTCGAATATATGTCTGGAAATGGCCGGTAAGGTTGAATGCAAGAAACACCTGAAAATGGGCGTGGCACCATGATATTGGAAGAGTTTTTACCCAATATGGAGTAAATACATGAATAAATAATAACCATTTTCATACCAAAAATCGAAAATGGTCGGAAAGTTTGATTGGGGCTATACCAAAAAGTGTTTTTAACCAAATTTGAGTGAATATATGCATAAATAAATAGTATTTTTTTACAAAAAAATCGGAAAAATCGGAAAAAACGGAAAGTTTATATGGAGGCTATGCCTAAAAAGAGGGCGTGGCATTTTGTTTTGACACTGGATGACAAAAGAAATGTTTTACACAATTGGGAGCGAATACATTCATAAATAATTACAATTTTATACAAAAAATCGGAAAAAAAACGGTAAGTTTGTATGGGGGCTATACCTAAAAATGGGCGTGGCACCTTGGTTCTGGTACACAAACTAACTAGGAGCACAAAAGCTTAAGTTTCGAATTTCAGGTCAATATCTTTAAAACTTTTCGAGTAACAGCCATCGCAACAGACAGACGGACAGACAGACAGACGGACAGACGGACAGACGGACAGACAGACGGACATGGCTAAATCGATTCGTCTCATCGAGCTGACCAAGAATATATATACTTTATAGGGTCTCCGATGTCTCCTTCCATGCGTTGCAAACTTTCGGACAAAATGATAATACCCGTTCACACTATATGTGACGGGTATAAAAATTTGCAATTTAGTCAGTCCAAGCGTTTCTGTTCTTACACATTTGAAGTTTGCTGTTCGTGACACTTTGTATAACAAATTGAATTAAAATTGTAAATTTGCAAATGTTCTGACTCGGTTTTACAGCAGAACTTGTAAAAAAAAAAAGGCAACAATCAAAACAGCAAAAGTAGCTAACTAATGGCAGAATAATTTAGTCGTCCTTATAAAAAAACAAAAAAGGGGGGGGATAAAAAAATGATCAAAAAAAAAAAAAAATACAACAAAAAGGCATCTCTATGATTCAGACAATTGTTCTTTTTTTCAGGATTTAAAGAGGTAAATAAGTACAAATGTATTTATAATCCGAAAGCAGTTGCTTTTAGTCTTTAAAGTTTAATGGCTTGTAAAATTCTTGTTTGTTGGGTTTGGTTCTGTTCTGTTCTATTCTGGGTGCAGTGTGAAAAGTTTTGATGTAGTCGAACGTAGAAAACACGCAACATTGATCTTCCATAAGAATTTTTAAATAAATTGAGTTTTCTTGCTTTTTTGCCCTTCGTGCTGCGTGCAAATAATGTTTTTGCAATTTAATTGAAAAAGTTTTCTGCACTTTGGATTTCTTTTCTTTTCTTTGCGTCTCATTTCGTTTTGTGTCTGTTCGATTTCACTTCAGATTTGTGGTTTGTCTTTGACCGCAGCACGCAGTAGAATTGCACAAAAACAAGAAATGTTAATTCAAACGTATATAAATTCAATTGAAATAGAATCTATTCACGTCAGCGAACAAATAAATAAAAAGAAAAGGAATAAACATTTGCACACTTGCAACAAAGACAATAAACTAAGTAAATATTCGAAGGGGACTAACAAACATTTTGCAAAGCATTGTTATCATCTGAAAATTCGGGAAGTTGGAGAATTTTATTTTATTTTGAGACATAAGACCTTAAGTGTATATATTCTTGATAAGCTTGATTTGAAAAGTCATTCACATATATTAATGATTTTAGCATAGGTTATTTTCAGAGATTGAGTTCGTTAGTGTTACCGCACTACAGCATCTAGGTCAACAAGCGGCCCATTGTAATGCAACAGGATTTCAGTAGCTGGAATAGATCTTCCATTTAGTAGCTTACAATCTTTTTAACTTCGATCGTGGAGATCGCCGATACATATATTATCTAAGAAATATTTTTCTATATGCCTAAGTCTAAACCGAAGTTTTACTATCGGGTGCGCAACTAAATAATTTCGTATTTTTTTGTTAAAAAAACCATTTATTGAAGTATGAAAGTGAAAAAATATTTTATTCAAAATATTGTTCATCGGAAGCGGTAACTTTTCCCATCTTTCAGGCAATTTATGGATTCCATCCCAAAAAAACTTCTCATCTTTTGCGCCGAGAAAATCATCAAGCCATTTTTTTAATACCTTCAACATTGGTGAACCGTATTCCAGAAAGGTGATTCTGCATCGACCGAAACAAGTGGTAATCAGAAGGAGCTATGTCTGGGCTATAAGCCGGGTGAGGTAGAATTTCCCATCCAGCATTTTCCAAATAATTTTTGACCGGTACTGCAACATGTGGCCGAGCATTGTCATGATGGAAAATCAATTTTTCGTGTCTGGTCGCCCATTCCCGTGATTGTCTGGCCCGATTTTAACAGCTCATAGTACAGCACACCCTTCTGACCCCACCAAATACAGAGCATTACCTTCAAACCATGAATATTCGGCTTTGGTGTCGATTTGGCTGGTTGGCCTGGCTTCACATATGATCTTTTACGCTTAGGGTTGTCGTAATGAATCCACTTTTCATCGCCAGTGACAATACGATGCAAAAACGATTTCTTTTTGTGGCGATTAAGCAGCATTTCAGACATGCAAAATCGTCTCTCAAAGTCTCTCGGCTTTAATTCGTGTGGCACCCAATTTCCTTGTTTGTGAATGTATCCAGCTGCTTTTAAACGTTTAGAAATGGCTTGTCGAGTGACTTCCAATGTTTTTCCAAGTTCTTCTTGAGTTTGACATGAATCTTGATCGAGTAATGCCTCCAAATCTTCGTCTTCAAACTTTTTTGATGAACCTGGTCGCTCTTTGTCTTCTGTGTCAAAATCACCACTTTTAAATCGTGCAAATCACTGCTGACATACTCTAACCTCTGGAGCATATTCAGGATAAGCTTCTGAGAGTAAACGATGTGCTTCTGTTGCACTTTTCTTTAAATTGAAGAACAAAAGCAAGCCTCCCCGCAAATGCTGTTTTGTTGGAACGTAACTTGACATTTTGACTGTATTAAAAAAATTTGTGTGTTTACTAATATTCACTGTGACATATCAAATGTTCTTGATTTTTTTGGCGCGCTTTAACATAGAATAGCTGTCACTGTCAAAATATTGACTACATAAATAGATATGAGGTTAGTAACAAATACGAAATTATATAGTTGCGCACCCAATACTATGCATATAGGATATACATATGTGTATGTTTTTCTTGATGGCGAACTGTCCCACTTTATTTAAGGGGTTATATACAGTTAGGATTTTCAAAAAATCGATTTTTTTGTTTTGCATTTTCTTAATATATATCTGAGTATACACATACAAAATTTCAAGTTGATCCGACGAATATTTTCGAAGTTAAAGACACATTAGTGAAGGCGCGCCGAGAGATCTCGCAGTGCTTTCAAGTGTTTTCAAAACTTTAAACGCGTTTTTCTCGAAACCATGTTTTCAAAGTCGGTGAGCAAGATTTCTCAGAAACGGCTGAACCGATCGGTCTGAAATTTTTACACAAGCTTCTTAACTATATTTTTTAGTAATTAATCGAAATATTTCCCCATCCGATGAAAATTTCTTATTTTTTTATAAACAATTAAAGAGCGAAATTTTGGTTGAAAATCGAACCTTTGGCTTTGAGTAGCCGCCATTTTGTCAAAAAACTTTTTTTGCTAATTCCTTCGATTAATCACTAGATTATTTATTATATTAATGAAATCTATTTGGTTTTTGCATTTTAGATGAGATATCCAGAGATATCGTGGACACCGCAAGAGGCCTTTTTTTTTGCGGACCTCTGCAAAATTGGCAATATCAACGTTCCGGATAATTATTTTTGGCAATAAAAAATATATGAATATAGTTTAAGGTTGACATAATATGCCTGCCAAGTTTCAAATCAATAAACCAAATAGTTTGCTTAGAAAAATTCTTGAAAAGTGCCTTTTTTTTTTACTCACCTCCTAACTGTATATAACACTTTAAGTAACCCTTTACCATAGCTCTCAAACGAAATAGTATAACCAAATATCAATAAAGTTGAAAAATTTAAAAACAAAAAAAAAAAAAAACAACGAGAAACGTTATATGTTATATGTTCACCAGGTGCTTAGATTCAATTTCGCGATGAATTTGGTAAAATTTGTATGAAGGCTTTATGTTATATTAGCCCGGTCCTTATCATATCAATAGTGTACACTTAGGCAGACATTGGAATTGATTTTACCAAATTTCAATTGGATTCATTCAGAAAAAAATAAATGTTTTCATTCAAAAACTTGAAAAGGGACGGTCAGTTTATATGGGGGCTATACCTAAAAATGGGCGGGTAAAATTGGATTTGATATTGGATGACATAAGATGAGTTTTAACCCAATTTAAAGTGAATACATGCATAAATAATACCTATTTTCATACAAAAATTCGAAAATGGGAATTAGATTTGTATGAGGGCTATACCTAAAAATGGGCGTGGCACCTTTGTTCTGACATACAAACTGCCTAGAGACCAAAAAAAAATCTTAAGTTTAAAATTTCATGTCAATATTTCGTTTCATCGAACTGATCAAGAATATATATACTTTATGGGGTCACCAATGCCTCTTTTAATGCGTTGCAAACTTTCGCATAAACTGAATTTACTCGTTTACACTATGGGGAACGGGTATAAAAAAAACCAAGAATTATGTTTGCCTTGAAAGTACTCACAGATCGGATCTGAAATGTTATAATAATATACATATTGGTCGAATGTTCTAAGTTTAAAAATCTATTTCGTTTCGCAGTTAAGTCCAGATTTTTGGAGTGTTCCGCAAATTCCAAATATACAGTTTTAATTTATTCGACCAGATCTACAAGCCCTATTTTAAGACTTGCAGCTATTTTTGAATCAATTTGAATCTACATTATCTTGGAAACATAATTAGTTAGGATTTAATTTGAGCTTGGAAGGTCGGCCTATTATTCCTATAAGATATTTATTATTTATAGTCACGAATTTTCATAAATGTCACATATTAAGGAACATCATAATTATAAAAATAAATTTTTTGTCAAAAGTTATCGTTTTTCATGTTTGAATACACAAGTTTATATGAGAATATTCAGAGACAATTCCATTTTAGTAAGCTAACTTTTTTTTCTGAATTTAAAAAATTGAGATTTAGCTTTACTTCGAAATTTTTTTTTAATATCTTTCTCATCAAAGTTTAAATTTTGCAGAAAATTGTAAATAAGAAATGATGAGAGTGTACGTTTCGTAGCCTCTTCGTATATACAATATTATGTACTCTTCGATGCATTTAGCATCTAAACATTTTCTAAAAGTGTCTAGGGCCAGTTTGGGATTCAGTGAACGCAGGCACGACATGCAAATCAATTATGTTGTAGAGTGAAATTGATTTGTTGTCACTGACATTTATACTTGAGCTGCTAACTGTCAATTACAAATACACATTCTCACAAATATTTATATATATACGCTTACATAGATACATAGCATAGCTTAACTACTAGTGCGCCTTGGTGTATGCTATGCAAATGATTGCGTTTCATTATTTGTCAATGCAATTTGTTTACTTGTGTCTATTTGCCTTACTGTATTTTGTTCTATCTCTTTCTTTCTTTCTTATATGGATACCGCATACCTGTGCATATGTGTGTGTTCAAGTTTGTTCATTCGTTCTAATTGAAATTAGTTTTGTTAAGTTTTATAAAATTCTCTTTAATGAAATGAGAGGAAGGGAGAAAGGTATAATATAATAAGGAACTTTAACTGAAAACACTGAATTGCTATTTGGCCTTTGGCTAATTTAACAAACAATTGTTGGCTTAAACTAATCTTTGCTTTTGGTAAATTTACTCAATTGTTGTTGTTTGTAAAGGGAAGCTTGTGCATCTAATGTTTAATACATATGTATATGGGCTACTTAAATGTAGATTCTATTTAGATTCAACAGTTTGACAAAAATTTCAAACTGTTTGCTTGTCTTTTAGCTTTCAAGCTTTATTTGAATCTTTATTTTTAAATATTTTTGAATGGCAAATTGTCTTTTCAAATTTTTTTATAAAGTAACAATATTATGAGTTCCATTATCACATAGCATTACTCAATACTCTTCTAAATTAAAAAAAGTTATCTTGTAAACCATGAGAATCGAACTTTTTTTGTAAAATGAATGTTAAAAATATTAAAATCAAACAATTTCAACAAGAAGACTATTGCATTTGTATACGATGATTAAAAAAGAAGTCCAAACTGCCTATTGAACCACTTGCGTTACTTGTCTATGTGCCATTTTTAAATAAAAGGAAATAGCTTTAGTTCTATGGAAACATAATTAAAATATTAATAATAACAAGGAAAAACGTTAACTTCGGTAGAACCGATGAATCTATAAATAGCATATATGTGGTCTTCAGTGGTTTCGATAGAACTTCGAGATGGGATGGATGTGAAAAAATGGGTTTATACTACTCAAGCTTATACACAATATTGGTATCAAATTTGAGGCTAAAATTTAAGATATAACAATAATTTTTTTTGAAAATGTCAGAAAATGACAGGTAAAGTTTATTTATGCTATATGTTGCAGATCATATTGGTGGTGTGTACATAGAACAATATTATATGTGTTGTTACCCAATTTGAAATAATAATTATTTTATATACCTAAGCTATAGTATACCTAAAATTGGAGCAGTGTTTTTTTCACTTCACATTCGTAGTATTTACTATTTTTATGCAAAAAAAATCGAAAAAAGCGGTAAGTTTGCATGGGGGCTATTTCTTAAAATGGGCGTGGCACCTTGGTTATGATATACAAAGTAACTAGAAGCACAAAAAGCTTAAGTTTAAAATTTCCGAGTATCAATAATCGCAACAGACAGCCGGACAGACGGACAGACAGACGGACATGGCTAAATCGATTCGTCTCATCGAGCTGATCAATAATATATATACTTTATGGGGTCTCCGATGTCTCCTTTAATGCGTTGCAAACTTTCGGACAAACTGAATATACCCGTTTACACTTTGTGTATCGGGTATAAAAAGAAAAGAAACAAGGAAAAACGTTAACTTCGGTGAAACCGAAGCTGAAATACCCGTTACATGGGCGTGGCGTCTTGGTTTTGACCCTGGATGACAAAAGAAATGTTTTTACCCAATTGGGAGCGAGTACATTCATAAATAATTACTATTTATAAACAAAAAATCAAAAAAATCGATAAGTTTGTATGGGGGCTATACCTAAAATGGGCGTGGCACTCTTAGCCTAGTCGTTGCCGAGAAAAAGCTTAAGTTTAAAATTTCAGCCCAATATCTTTATATCTTCATCGAATATATCGTATAGCAACAAACAGACGGACAGACAGACAGACGGACATGGCTAGTTCGATTCGTCTCATCGAGCTGATCAAGAATATATATACTTTATGGGGTCTCCGATGCTTCCTTCAATGCGTTACAAACTTTTGGACAAACTGAATATACCCGTTTACACTATGTGTAACGGGTATAAAAAAAACAATTATTCTTTACGGGTCAATTTATATTTAAATTCAGTCAGTTGTTATTTGCTTTTTCTAGTGATGTGAGTTTTGTATTTCAATGCTTTTTGGCTTTTAATGCTTTTCAGCACTGTTATTTCCTAATGCAACTCTGCGTAACCAAGAGTTGTCTTTTTGTTTTTTTTTTGTAAGTGTTTTGACAGTTGAAACACCCTGGAATTCGCTGTTAACCCAAACCCAGCTTAGTCAACATGGGGTATAATATGCAATATACTATGTTACCAAAAACTGAGTCAGAATATCGTTAATGGAGAAATAAATACGTGTGCTGAAAATAGATCAAATTCTTCAGTCCCTAGGAGTATTTCTTATAGACCTATATTAATTTTTTATAAGATTTTATGTGGGAGATACACTAAAATAGTTGTTGAACTCATCGAAATTGAGTAAGAATACTGGTAAGAGAAAGTTATAGAAGTGTACTGAAAATGGCTCAAGTCTGTAGGCCCCTATGGATCCATAGTGAATAATTTCATTCAAGTATATAAAAAAAGAAGATTCTATTGCGAATATTTGATGTACCAAGGCTGCAAGAATAGTTTTTAAACCAGGGCCGTATAAATATTTTTCAACCAGGGCTGCATAAATATTTTATTTACCAGGGCTGAAAGATTAATTATTGTACCCATTCTGTAACCAGAATTTTGGTATAATGGGTGCAAGAATTGGTACAAGAATAATTTTTCCAAGAATAACTTTTTAAACCAGTGCTGCGTTACTATTTAATACACCAGAGCTACAACAATATTTTTTAACGAGGGATGCATAAATTTTTTTCGACTAGGGCTGCATGAATATTTTACCCACCATGGCTGGAAGAATAATTATTGTACAAGGGCTGTAAGAATAATTAATGAACCAGGGCTACATAATTGTTTTATTACCCAGGGTTGCAAAAGAATTTTATGTAACAGGTCTGGAATACGCATTATTGTACCAGGGCTGCAACAAAAAAGTTTGCTCCAGGGGTGCTTCAAAATTTTTTAACCAGTGTTGCAACTTTCAAAGTAGGGTTGCATGAATGTTTAGTATACTATTGCTGCAATTATGACAACTAAACCAGGCCTTCAGAAATAGTTTTCACCCAGGGCTGCATAAATATTTTATAGGGCTGCATTATTAATTATTATATCGGAGCTGCAACCATAATTTTCGTGTAATGTCTGCAAGAAGAACTTTTTACCAGGGCTGCACCAAAGTATATGTTACAATTTTGAACCAGGGCTTCAGAAATACATATGTTGGCCTGGTACATAAATATTTTATGTACCAAGGCTTAAAGAATAAATACTGTCCAGGGTTGCAACAATATTTTTTAACCAAAGCTGCAATCATAATGGTTGCGATAATCACTTTTTACCAGGGCTGCAAAAAAGTTTTTATACAATAAAGTTTTTGAACCAGGACTGCATAAAAATTTTTGTGCTAGGGATGTAAGAATAATTATTTTACCAGGGCTGCAAATCTATTCTTTTAACCAGGTCTGCGCAATTATTTGTTTAGCCAGGGGATACAATAATAATTATTGTACCAGTGCAGCAGAAATAATTTTTTTGTCAAGGCTACAAGTATGTATATTGAAACTAACAGGGCTACATCAAAAGTTTTTTTACCAGGGTTGCAATTTTAAACTAGGGTTACGCGCTGTATAAATATTGGTTAGCAGGCCTACTTAATGCGCTGCTATATTTTATTCTATTCGTTTCTTGAAATATTTTTGCATTTTATGTTTTTACAACAAATTAAACATGAGCAGCCGCAATTGTTTGGAAAAATAACTCAACTCAGCCCATATTTTATGCATGCTAAAGTTAAGCTTTTTTATTTATTTTTGTGTGTTCGCAAATGCGCTTATTATAATCAACTCAAATTCAAGTTTACTTATAAAAATCTCTTTGCGAATTGTTTGTTAAGTGCTACTCTGATGTCTGTGTACATGTTATATACGATACGATACGATATATACTAACTAATAAGAAGAAAGTTAACTTTCCATATCATTTATTAATAAAGCTTTACAAAGAAAACAAATAAAAACTTTTGCAATGGAAATACATGACTCTCGGCAACATTAGCATCATTTTTATTTTTATTTTTCTCGTTATTTTTTCCTTTGGGAATGCGTCTTAAAAGGCAAAAGTTGACAACTGACAGAAGTCCAATGTTAGTAATAATCAAATAGCCCAAGTAAAATATCCCAAAGGATTTGCAAACTAACCAAAAAAAAGCAAACAAAACTTTAAGTTTTCCTTATTCAAATAGAAAAAATGATTTAAAAGAGAGAAAAAAAAAGAGAAAACATGATGACACAGGTAAGCAAATCATATGAATACATTTACAAACGGATGTGTGTGTGTGTCTATGTGTGTGTGTGCTGACAGTAAAATGTCGCTACACGTGTTTCAGCTGCCATGAAAAAAAAAAAAATATAAAAGGAAACTTTGCAAAATTTCACCTTTTAGCGAACACAGAAAAAATAAAAAATAGAGAAAAGAAAAATTGTGAAATAATTTAATAAAAATGGCTTTTACTGCGTGCTCGGAAAGTCGACAGTCAGTTAAAAATTGTTGAGTTTTTTGGTTAATGTTTTATTTTTAAACTCTTTGCCACACACACACACAGCTTCACTTTTTTTATTTTGTAATTTCTTGAAAAAAAAAAAAATGCGCCACACATGTCAATGAAGGACGATAAAGGATGATAAAGTTTGTCGCTACTTTGTCAAACCTTTGCAAGAATAGTAAATCGAGGCGTTGCAAGTCATATACACGCACGCACGCACGCATACACTTTCAATTTAGTTTACATGTTTGGCACATGTCGCGCCTGAAAGTATGCAGCGTTAAAATATTCTTATCAACATTGCTGCGCCATGTTTTCCAGAGTTGGCGACGTACATAAATGAAACTGGCAGCAGAACACATTAACGCAACAGCAACAACAATAATAATCACAATAACAACAACAAATACCATTAAAATCATCATCGTCATCGTCATCAGCTCTGCACTGTTTGTCGTTTCGTGTGCTTGTCAGGCTTTTATCATTATTAGAACGCGCATCCGTCATGTTTTCCTTTTGCTGGCGCATTTGCTGCATGATTGCTTCAGCATTGCATGAAAAGAAACTCGTGCTCAAAATAAGGATCAACTTCCAACTTAATAGAAGTGTAGAATGGGTATGGGTGTAGAGTAGCCCAGAGACCTGAGTATGAGATGCGAGTATCAGAGTAGAGCAACAACACTGCGAAACGTTGAGTTTGTCTTTGACATTCTGTCATACAATCATAATTTTCCTCTTTATGAATTTTTAATGAAAAAAAAGCGAACTTTATTCGACTGTCATTCGCAATTTTCAGTAAAAATTTTTTAATAATGCAAAACCTAACGCCGCAGTGGGTAAGCGTTGCGGCATGGCGGTTGGCAGCCATTGAAGCGTTTACATTTCTAAGCTGGCGTTGCATTTAAAATGCGATTTGGTTATTTTATACAAATATTTTGTTATGTAAATAGCAACGGAAATATTTTCATTTTTCTTTTTTTTTAGATTTTACATCGAATTTAATGTTTCAAATCGATTTGTACAAAATAGTTGGAAGTATTTGTTGCGAATGCAATAAACAAAAATAAATACGATTTAATTATTTATTTGTTAACGAATTCCAGTGGAGAAAAATTTGTCAAGAATACAAATTAAATTTTCAGAGAGCATCACGTCGACCGGAGGTCTACATCCTGCGTAAATAGCATTTAAACCGGACGTACAAAATAAATAAGGCGTTTGGTATAAGTCGTGGCATTTGGTAAGAAGAAAATAAATAAAATATTTAACAAGCGAAAATTTTAAGTATGGCAAGCTCGAATATTAAATACACTTCAATTAAAATTTTATCAGTTTAGTTTTTTCTTTATACTTCGCGACTAGAGTTTATTGATTTTTGGAATAAATGAGTCATGAACGCTAATTATCGTGGTGAAAACATTTCTTATATCAAATCTTCCATCAATAAATGACCGTAATGATGGTCCACCTCCTAGAATTGTTTTATATCGAATATTTTACATAAAAAAATTCAGCTTTTCGTAGATTTATAGTCGAAACCTGGAAAATTATTTTTTTTGAAACCGGATATCAATGATTCTCTTCATAAATGGCCATAGAAGCACATCCAATCATTTATTATTTCATTTTTAAATATTAATTATTTTTCCGAGAATTTCAAAAAACAACCCAAAAACGTAAAATTAAGAAGAAAACAAAAAACAATATTTTTTTACACGTAAAAAAATAATGTTTAGAATTAAATAATAAACGATTGGATGTTCTTCTATTGCCACTTATGAAGAAGAACATCGTTATACGTTTAAAAAAATATTTATTTTCCAAGACTTTTATATCAAATACAAATTTTGTTTCAAAAAATTTTTCGTCAGAACTCAAAACAATTCCTTTAAAAACTGACGTATCCAGCTTTGCATTAGCATGGGACAATCGATAAGCAACATTGGGTCGCTTCTGTATCATTCGATATGTGCGGATCAATCACTAACGATCCATGTGGACTTAGGGTTCAATTAATCAAATCAAAACTGGGTATGGGAAAATCCGAAAAAAAATAAATGACGAAAAAAAAAAAAAAAAAAAGAACTAATTTTATATTAGTTTTTTTCTTTCGAATAGACATTAAACTAGCCGAAGCACCCGGACTTGCTCGGGTGTCGCTAAGAGCTATTTTTAAATATTTTTTGACACTAACCTACATTTTCCAGCGTCCACTTTTCCAATCCATCATACTTTTCCCGCTACTTAAAATCCAGGTTCTTTATATTTTTATACCCGCCACACATAGTGTGAAGAGTATTATCAGTTTGTCGGAAAGTTTGTTACGCATTAAAGGAGGCATCGGAGACCCCATAAAGTATAAATATTATTGATCAGCTCGACGAGACGAATCGATTTAGCCATGTCCGTCTGTCTGTCCGTCCGTCCGTCTGTCCATCTGTTGCAATGCGTTTTTCTCGGAAATTTTTGAAGATATTGACCTGAAACTTTAAACTTAAGCTTTTTATGTTCCTAGGCAGTTTGTATGACAGAACCAAGGTGCCACGCCCACTTTTAGATATAGCCCCATACAAACTTACCATTTTTTTTCGATTTTTTTGTGTGAAAATAGTTATTATTTATGAATGTTTTGACTACGAACCGGGTAAAAACACTTTTAGAAGGTGCCACGCCCCTTGTTAGATATAGCCCCATGCAAACTTACCATCTTTTTCGATTTTTTGTCTGAAAATTGTTATTATTTGTAAATGTTTTTACTACAAATATGGATAAAAGCACTTTAATGACATCCAATTTCAAAAGAAAGGTGCCACGCCCATTTTTTTATACGGCCCCCATACAAACTAAGCGCCCATTTTTCAGATTTTCTATGAAAATAGTTCTTATTTATGGATATATTCACTCCATTCTGTGTAAAATCACTTCTACTGTTATCCTATGAATATGCTTCCGATATGACAAGGATAGAGACACTATAACATATAGTCCCATACAAACTCACCTTCTATTTTTTTTTTTTTTCAAGAAAATGAATAAAGTTTCGTGTGGCGGGTATTTGAGCTTCGGTGCTTCCAAGTTAACGTTCTTGCTTGTTTGTATCGATTTTGATTCAACTTTGAAAAATTTTGAAGTTTTATCTAAAATCAACTGAAAATAAAAATTTCTCGTCTAATTGCAAAGCAATGTTCATAGTTATACATTCTTAAAAAATAATCGATGATCAATGGAACTACCAAGATTTAAACACAGATCACTTTAAACGATTGACAATTCATTAATCTATTACGCCAATGTGGTAATATGGATTAGTGTGAAATAATGAATTAATTAAAATTGAAGTTTTCATACATTAAAAAAAGAAAAATTCGTGTCAGGTCGAACTGGGCTGAGCTTTTAGTAGTTCGTGTCGGACCATTCCCATCTCTAAACTGAAGTTTCATTGTAGTTCTGAACTTACAGAGGCCACTGGGACGGACTGTATTCCTTTTGACTATTCCATGTGGGTTAGTAAATAATGAAGTGTTTTGTTTTCTCAAAAGGGTCACTTGGACATTGCGACAGCTCTGAAAACAAAAAGACAAGAAAAAAATTAGTGGCTTACTAGATCTGCTTAGAAAATATTTATTTTTATACCATTTCATATCAATTTTAATATTAAACTAATGAAACCTTTCGACACTCAATAAGAAGTGTGCACAAAAAATTCAAAATGAAGTGAAAAGCCATAAGCAAATAAGAGTCTGCAAATAATAAAAAAAAAAATAAA
Source organism: Leucophenga varia (assembly GCA_018903435.1). Lineage (NCBI taxonomy): Eukaryota > Metazoa > Arthropoda > Insecta > Diptera > Drosophilidae > Leucophenga > Leucophenga varia. The sequence continues at coordinate 15,742 of JAEIFJ010001378.1, read as the reverse complement.
AAAAACAAAATTCTTCCGTTGCTTAATATTTTTATTGTTTCGTTCCAAGAGACTCTCCCCACAAAAAGAAGAAATGAAAAAGTAAATTCAAAAGTGTTATATAAGGTTGACCAAACTTTGCACAACACTAAGCACAAAAATATATATATATATATAAATAAATGAATAAAAAAATAAGGAAAAAGTAGCCTCTGGTCCTTTAAACTTAACTCCGCCCTGTTCATTGCAGCATACTGTGCAAGGATTATTTAATTTTTTTTTATTTCGGTTTTTTTTTTTTATTTCAAAATTTTTGCTGCCCGTTTTGCTCACATTAGATTGTAACTTTGTGGAATGAGAAGTAGGGTTGGGTTGTTGTGGAAGGAATACCCATAAGCAAGGACAAGCAAAATATGTTTCGGACCGAATTTCATTATTTTTCGCTAACGCAAATGGACACTGGGGTGGATTAAATTTTGATTCATTATGAATTTAAATGAGAATTTTAATATGATTTATTATTATTAACAAAAAAAAAAAAATAATAAAGAAGAGACGAAAGGAAAATTTAAAAAATGATGCGAAAAATATGGTAAAAATAATACAAAAAATTTGAAAGCATTGAAATTTTTGTTTTGTATTTTATGCATTTAACACTGTGGCGCTTCCTTCCGAATTTAGGCAACATTTATATTCTAATTCTATTCACATATTCATAGGAGATCTTCGCAGATATTTGATTATCCTAACTGCCTCATCGTTATTCAACTTGAGTCGCATTGGTCATCAAATTCAAATGGGAAATTTGATTTGATTTTATTCTGAATTTAGCCGCAAAGTAGCATTAGTAGCGCCAATGACAATGATAATTATTGTTAATTCATGCCTAATGATGCGTCATTTGAGTGTGCTAAACTCTTCGTCGTTATTCCATTCTAGAAGATATCATTTTCCCTTTTAGAATAGGAATTTATACAATGTTTCGCGTATGTGACTGAGGCGTATTCATGCTGATTGTCATTAAATTGCATATTTGTGGATGCCTGCCTGCCGGCATTAGACGAAAATGTGTGTGCTTATCAAGGACATTGAATAACAATAAAATAAAGTTAGAAAGGCAGGCGTTGCAAGAGGCTTTTGTGACTATTCAAATACCACACACATCGACATAAAGCGCCCATTTATTTATACATTCAACAACATTAATAAACTCATACTCGCGTCTAATGCTGATGCTGCTGATGGTAAAAGTAAAATGATGCCTTATAAACATGCAACACACACAACCGTTGCTGTCGGCGCTCTTAAATATTCACAAATTTATGTACGACTTTGTATGTTTGTGTATGTGTGAGACGGGGGCGGAGGGTGGCGGGTTGTATATTATAGAAAATTAAAGCAAAAGATATTGCAAATCTCAGTTACACACACACACACACGTACATATGTATTCTGTATATTATATGTCGCTGTATGTATCTACATTTGTGTTTGTACATGAGTGTGTGTGTGTGTGTGTGTTAAAATATTTGTTAGCAAAATATTTGCACCAAAATAAAATTTGTGTGTATTTTATGTCTTTGTAGAATAATTTCTCTTCATTCTAAATATCTTCTTCATTTTTTATAGTGTGCGAAAGTAGTTTCAATAGTTCTCAGTAACTCCCCACAACGCACGACAACAAGGTTGTCTAACTTCAACAGAGAGATTTTTCTGGCATTCAACTGTATACACGAACAGTGGAATGGGCAGCCAAACAGAATAATACAGATGACATACTGAGCTATTGACTTTCTTTCTGCTTATAAGAATCCGGAACCCATAATAACACCACTAAGATGCTACAGACGATCAGTAAGGAAATGGTCGAGTGGCACCGACAACTGATGATCAGTTGCATTTGCCCGGGCTTGAAAACAAGCTAGAGTAGTCTTAATACCTAAGGGAGGAAAAGTAGGCCATATTAAACCAAAATACTTCAGACCAAAGAAGTCTCACCTCACCTTTTGTACTTACGACTCTAGAACGCATTTCAGACTCTTATCAGAGAGGTAAAATAAACCGCAAGAACCTCTTTAACTTAAAGCTTAACTTGCCTATCTCAAAGGGAAGTCTGTAGATAAGTCTCTACAACACAAACAATGCACCCTTGCAGAATTTTTAGATGTAGAGCGCGTTTAACAATGTCAATACGTATGCAATCATAGAGTCCGTGACGAAGTTCCACGTGAATGATCAAGAACTGAATTGAGTTAAGAACTTCTTAAAAACAGAGTTACTTGGGCTGAGTTCGGCAACGTAAAACTTTTTAAATTACGTTAATAGAGAGAATCCACAGAGTGGAGTGGTCTCCTAACCGTAAAATCTTTACTTACTCAACTCGATCTGGAAGGTGTAAAGGTCGTAGCTTACGCAGACGACATTGTGGTACTAGTCTCCGGTTTCTGTCCCTCCGTGATAAGCTAGGCGGAATAGAACTATACATATCTGACAGAGCAAAGTACGTGGGTCTAATCTTAGATTTCAAAATTAACTAGAATGACAACATCCAAGGACGAATGATAGAGGAAACGGTTGCTTTCTACTCCTGTTCGAAACTATTCGGTCGTAGATGAGGCCTCTCACCGAAAATGATCCTATGGCTATATACAGCTGTTGATCACCCTATTCTTTGTTATGAAGCTGTTGCCGGCTTTTCTAAACAGCACTGCTTGACTAAAAGAATAAGGCTTGTAGTCTTCAAAAAGCTGTTTTAGTGGTCCTAATGACTTTTTGTCCAATACTTCGGATTTTAGCAAATCCTTTAAAACCGCAATACCTTCATCGCAAGACTGGATGGTGGAGCTGTGGGAAAGTGAAGTTGGTAGGGCGCTCTGCGCCGACGGGTCTAAGAAGCTTTGCGGTGAGGGGTTTGGAGTTCATTTCTTTCGTCTGCCGGATCTATGCAATGTGTTTCAGGTGGAGATCCATGCTTTACCTGTGGCGTGCAAGCTACTAATGCAGCTGTAGATTCGATGGATAATCACATTACCAAATCTTAGCTAGCATGGGTATGTTAAAACCAACTATATCTTATTAGTCACCTCAACACACTTTGCCTTTTCTGGGTCCCAAAACATAGGGATAGACGGGGTTCATCGGGTGAATTCCAGCTAGACGCGGTACAGATCCCAATGAGTGCTACGGTCGCTCATATTAGGAATCACTTCACCTCTTTAGGCAATCGCAATATCTGAATAGCTAACAGAAAGCTAAGTTTAATTGGCTTACGATTGATCCCAAACCAGAGTTCTACTGGTAAACTCCCGTAAAGATCTTGCGAGGCTAACAGCCGCCATCACGGGGCGTTGGCCAATCGGGGAACATGCAAAAATTGTAAGGTAAAGGATACTCCAGAAACTCTAGAACATTTCCTCTGTGTATGAAGCATGAACTTGGAACCTTCTATTAGTATCAAATAGCACTGGGTATTCCGCGCTGGGTCAAAACCCTAAGGGATGCATAGGCCGATAATTATCCTTGATAGGTAATGACAAACGCATTTATAAGCAAACAGTATCTGGAAGTTTCTTAAACTGTTAATTTTGCATGTATCTAGAATTGGACTGAGTTCAATACCAGCTAGACTAGACAACTTCAATTGGGCTTGTTTCGATAAACAGTTTCAGGAGCTAAAGTCAACATCGAATGATAAAATTGAATAAAGACAAAAAAGTAATTTGTTGCTGCTTTCAAGTGTTTTAGTACAACTCTCGCACACGTTTCTAGATGAACATATGTGTGAGCAGTAACTGTGTTCATTTTTGTTTTTGTGGTCTCGACTCTTGTTGAAACTTAACTCGTTGTCAACTTTGTAAACAAAAACCAAAAATTTTTATCTACTTTGCTAGCACAAATTCAAACAAACACAATCAACTCTCATTTTAATACTTTTTATACATATTTATTTAGTTCATTTTGTGGAAGCAGACGGAGGAGCAGAGAAGAGGAATATTTATGTGTCTTCTAGCAGCCCACTTAACCATTTATAGAAAAATATTTGCCTTATTATGGCTTTTATATTGAGTTGTTTTGAATTTATATATTCCGAATTATTTGCTTTATATTTGTATATGCCAGAAGGATTAGACAACATTCAAATCCGAAGAAGGATTTAGTTTTACCCAAAAAAGCATAAACATGTTTTGCCATTAAAAATGAAAATCCAATAAATAGTTCCATTGTGAATAGCAAAACTTTTTGTAGCCATTTTATGTGGGTTTCGAATTGTCAATAAAAAGCAAAGAAAAAGTCATAAACAAACAAATTGTTTGAGGATCTGCAAAATTTTATCTTTTGACGTAAATCGAGCTTACCGAAATTTGTGGTTAATTAGCTCCACTAAAATAAAATGAAATAAAATAAAATAATTATTTTATCTTTTAGTAAAGTTTATCTTTCAGTCGCATGATTAAGTAACAAGAAATTTAGAACTAATTTAAAATGGTTTGTATTAAATAATAAAAAATAAATAAATAATAAAAACTATAAAAACATTTTATTCGGTAGAACGGAAGCTATAAAAGTTTTGTTTAAAGTACAATAAAAATTTTGTTATCTTTTATCGCTTTTTACACAAAGTGTGGCCACTAAATAAACAAAAATAAATATATTTCAAGCAATTTACAGCTCAGCTTTGTAAAGTCGTCAATTGGCCAGGTTACTGGTAATAACAGAAAAGCACCATAAAAATCCAAGTCACTTTTTGTTGAAATTTTACACAGATTTCCAATGATTAAATAAGTTCTACTTTAACCTGAAGAAGAGCTCTGGTTATTCCTTAACGCTTGCTAGGCTCTAACCAAACATTAAAAACATGAAATTGTTTTTATAAGCAGATCAGTTAGGTCGTTTAAATTTAACAAGACAATCTGAAAATGATCCCTAAATTAAGCATGATTATGGGTGCTACTTACAGTCCAAAACCTATGTAACGGTGTTATCCTTAATTTTGGTTAAAATGACAATTTCCTACAATTTATCCTAGACAAGAAACTCTTCTGGAATGACAACTGTGAAGAAAAAAGTTGGTAAAGCCAAATCATTTTTTTTACCTGCAAAAAGGCGATAGGGAGTAGCTTTGGGCTTTCCCCTTATATCGTACATTGGATATACACGGCCATTATGAGGCACATAAAACTATCTTGCACTTTCCGCCACTAAATCTGGTAGGTTTGGAAGCAGCTTTCATCAACTGCAGGTCACTCAGTGATTACTAAATCACTTGAAGAAATTCTATCAAACCCCGCCCACCGAAACCCTAATGTAGACTTTACGAAAAGATACATAGTCACTTTTCCACTGCGTCATGATTAGAATAGACCGCTGTGGATGAAAGAATTCTCCATCGGCATAAGTATGGATGGATTCAAACTCAACAGCCTGGTTTGTGGAGGAGTCCACTCAACGGACCTGGGAACTGAAACATCCTTCAGGTTTTCTGATCACTGCAGTGTTTATCAGAGGTCATAGCAATAAACGAAGCGATTAAACTTCACAAATCTTGTAAGAGTATTCTTGAACATGTATTTTTATTCTACGAGTCCTTAAGGCGCTGGACTCTCACATTTTTAAATCGAAGGCAATTGCTAAGTGTTGCAAATCGCTTGTCGAGATTGCTCAACACTACAGTATTCATTATTTGGGTGCCAGGGCACAGAATATTGAGATTAATTTGCCACACAGAGTGCCACGACCCATATCATTCCAGGAAAGAACTTAGTTGGGATACACATAACAAAGAAAAAAAAGCTTGCAAGCTGCACAAATTGCGGCGTATCCAGGATCACCTGGCCTGCTTACAATCGTAAGAGGTCATATGACATCCTCAAAGTGAATGGATATTTTCTCTCTAATAGAAGAGGCCATGGGGCACTGTCTCAAAAAGGCGCTCAGGCTATGAGGCTAGGCATCCCTTTTAACTTTTGTAGAAGCTGGGCAATGCAGATGAGGAAGACTATATTGAACATCGTCTCTGTCATTGCCCAGCTCTGAGTAGAAAAAGTTTGAACACCTTGGAAAGTTTTTTTGAAAGATCTATCGGAAATGAGAACGATCGAAACCAATAACCTCTCGAAATATGCTAAGGCGACAAAATTGTGGTAACTATGTTTATGAGCTGATTTTTGAGATTATGTAGCATTACAATGAGCCTCTTTTGGCTTAAGTGCTCGATTTACCACTCAGCCACATTAAACTTACCTTACCTATGGGTGCTAATTTTTGAAAAGAGAGTTAGCAAAATAGTTTTATATTGCATATGTGAAGTTTTGTGTTTCAGTTTCATGAATTTTCGATGTCAGTGCCAATATGCAACAGTCACTTAGTCATTAACATTTCAACCTAACTGGTTTCTATTAGAAGTCTGCATTAATGTACTCATTTCTAGCTCTACAGATCTATACAGTAGTGTAGTGTTCTCAAATAATAAGCCAGAAGAAGATGGCAGAACATTTTTACTCAGCTCACCCAGAGTGAGAACAGTAAGAGGTTGAACTCTTCTTGAGTGAATACTATATTTGTCCTCTTTTGACAAGCGTAATTATGAGAAACGTATTAGAAAATGTTAATACAGGCAATATTAGCCTTATTCACTCGCACTCACTTGAATCTGTGCAGTAAAAATATGTACCCACTTTTAGAATGATTCATTCTTTTGCCCTTATGGATGCATTCCTAGTTTCTATTAGGTTTGAATTGAACTTGTAGTAAAAAATTTTAGAGTTGTGTTTTTTTTTTAAACTTTTGACTTATTTCGGAATCTGAAGGTCACAGAGACGTATAAAAGTGAATTTTTATTGATAAAGAAATCAGCATGGAGATTATTTAAAATATTTTTCATTGCAATAAAAATTCTCATTATTCTTTTTTGCTAACTGGATTTCCAAATGGAAGTCTGTTTTGCTCGACTTGTTTTGTAAAAGTATGTCGAGTTGATTTCGATGATTGGTGTTCTCCATTTCGATTTATTTCGATGAAAATCAAATCGCTGCAGTGATAATAATGTCAACACAGGGAGAAATTATTGATATATGGGGAGTCATCACTTCTAAATTTAATAAAAGAATGAAAGCGACATGAAACTTTTTAATAAATGCTGCGCTACCGTTATGTCTAAATCTAGAAGAGGTCTTTTCTTTTCGATTCATTTTTATTTTGCTTGCCAACCAATTTTTAAGAAGAAACTTTATGAAAATCATTTTGCTATAAAGTTGAATGAATGCTAAACCCAAAATTATTCTAATTTTATTTAAATTTAATGAAAATTGTTATAAAAAATAATTCGAAATTGTTCGAAATGAAGTGCTCCTAATTCGGAATTGATTTGTTTTGCCTTTTTAAACGAATCGAATTTGAGAACAGACTAGATTATTACAACAGACTCATTGTATACCAATTTAATCTATAATTTCAAAATTAATTTATTATTCAATTATTGAGGAATTTCGAAATTGACAGAAATTAATTAATTGAACTTTTGAATTTATTTTCATTGAATTAATTGAAATCTCAAACTCAAAATAAGAATATCCATTAACATTAAAAACGATTTGTATGATTTATTACAACTAAGTAAGTAAGTAAGTAAAGAACTGATTGTGAAAGTAAGAGCACAAACACTTAATATGCCATAAATTACTTATACGCAGCGTACCACAGAAAACCAACTCAAAGAGTACAAAGAGGAAAGAAATATTTAAAAGATAAAATGAACGAACGAGCAAGGATGTAGAAAATCGAACAAATGTAAATCATTTGTAAGTAACTCGTAAACATAAAAAAAATACTAGAATGTATCTCCTATCTTTTTCATGTATACAGCATATGTATGTATCTAAAAGCTATAAGTAACACTAGCTGCCATGCCACAAAGTATGCTACTCGTATACTCGCATGTGTGTACAAATATAAAAGATAAAAGTCATTTTAGAAAATAGTTGGGGGCGTGATCATATTGAATAGAGTGTTTTAGATACTAAAAAGAGTGAATAGGAATCATATATGCGAGAGGGAGAGAGACGGATAGAGGAAGGATGGTAGTAGTATGTAGTAGTGTAAGGAGGATGAGCATTAACATAAATTACCTTTCACAACAATCCAACCGCAACTTGCAACCGCAGCCGCGCAGCAACAACAGACGACACACACACACACACACACAACATACTATAGAATGAAAATATACACAAGTGACACACACACACACTGAAGATAGAACGTGCTTGCGGGCGGTTATTCGTAGAGAATGATGATGGTGATGCTGGTCTGGATGCTGGTTGAGGATTGTGCTTGGTTGTGGTGTAGTGCTTTTGGTACTGTTGGTTGGAGACAGTGCAGAAGTCGTTTTTGAAAGTTGATAGTTGAGACTAGAGTATTGCATCCATAGAATGCCATCTTAGAGTATATTTCAGCAACAGCAAGACGAATCCTTACACGTTTTCTATGTTTCCGCATGTGATGCATTTGCAGGCGATGCAGTCGCCGATTCAGTTGCGGCTGATGCTGATGCTGTATGGGTCTGTGATATGGCAGCTGCTGCTGCTGCTGCTGGACCACCAGAAGATGTGCGTGATACGCTGGCATGACTTGCAATTGTATTGGTTCGTGGCGCTGGCGTTGGCGTAGTTGCTGTAGGCGTAGTTGGTGGCAGCGGTAATGGTGAGTCAAGCTGCTATTGCCAGCGTTTGTATTGCGCGTCAAGAACCAAACTTTCATGGGCGTCGGTTTACCTTTCATAATGACGGGGCCGCGATACTCGAGATTAAATGAATCGTCGTGGTTAATCTCCTGACAAAGAAATCTGCAAGAGAGAGAGAGAGAGAGAATGAAGAGAGTAAGTGAATAAAAATGTAATCAACAAAAAAGTAAAAAAAAATATGTGCAACGGATTAGCGTCGTTAGTGAATGTTTTCATTTATTTTTTTCGCATCTCTTTTGCTGGCTCGTCTATATTTTCTTGAAAACAAAATGGCGTCGTGATAAGCGCCTTTGCATTTCATTCGTTCGCACAGTCAGCGCATTTGAAATATTTTTAAGCTTTTTTAGACCATCGACAAACAGCGACAACGAGAAAAGTATTAAAAATTATTGCCGCATATAAAATAGCATTTAAAAGAGCTGCAAATCGCAATGTCAGTTGGCTGTGTTGCTATTTTATATGTAAGCAGAAATGCGAGGCAACACGGAGATCTGTTTTATAAATTTATATATTTTATGGATTGAGTCATGATACAAAAATTATAAACTTAAAAAAAACCTTCAAATTAACAAAACCAGGCAAAAAAAAAAAAAAAGGCTGAGATAATATAATATTTGATATACAGGGGGACACCGAAATTTCAGAGTTATGGTTTAAGTGTTTTGGTGTAAATACTTCAAAATTTACACCATTACACCCCTACTTTGAGTGTTTTTATTGATTTCATAATCTCTACACAAAAATTGAAGTTTGCGCCCGCCTAACTGAAAATGAGACGTTACAACTAACGTATTTAAAAAAATAAACTCAAAACTCTAGTGGAGTATTTTCGGTGTCACCCCTGATAAATTTTAAATAAATTTCTCTTCTCCGCTCGTACGTCCAGCGGTGAAAAAACCTAAATAAGAGTAGGTACAGTAACCAAACTATGCAAATAAACTTAACTAAAGTTAATTAAAGTTATTTTTAAAATGGTATTGTTGTATCCCTATTGCTATAGAAGGCCTCTAAAAAACTCAAAAAATCGACAACCTTTCACGCACCATTAAAGAATTCAGATGGTACTTTTGCTAAGACAGAACGTGATAAATCAACACTATTAGCAGTTTTTTTACGAAAATGCCTTTACAAACGACACACAAACCTGTTATAATAATCCAGAAACTTCTTCAAGCAACTCGCAAAATATCAAAATTAGATATGTAACTACTAAGGAAGTTAAAAATATTATCGACAATATCAAGGCTAACAAGTCACCAGGCTATGACATGTTAACGGGAAAGTTGCTTAAAGAACTTCCTATAAATGCTATTTATTATCTGCGGAATATGTTTAACGCAAATATTTTCCCAAGACGTGGAAGGTAGCAGAGGTCATAGCTATTCCAAAAACCTGGTAAAGATGCCACAAGTGCAGCGTTCTTACCGTCCGATAAGCCTTCTTTCAATACTATCAAAAGTTTTTGAAAAATTATTCCTTAATAGACTTCAACCCATCCTTGATAATAGCTACATCATACCTGACCATCAGTTTGGGTTTCGGAAACATCACTCAACCATTGAACAAATTCATAGAGTAGTTAGCAAAATTTCTACAGATCTAAAAGATAAAAAGTATTGTATAGGAGTATTTCTTGATGTTAAAAAAGCATTCGACAAGGTATGGCACATTGGTCTATTGTATAAATTAAAAAAACTACTTCCATCAGATTTTTACCACATGCTTAAAAGTTAAAAATTTGGACGAAAATTTTAAGGAAAAGGTAAAAGAAGCTCACTCTACAATAAGGCCAATTAAAGCAGGTATACCTCAAGGTAGCGTTCTTGGACCACTCTATACGTCCTTTTACACAAGACTTACCTATCCCAATAGAACCCTCTTCTATGGTAACAACTTTCATAAATGACACAATTCTTCTTCATTCACATAAAGACTTAGCTACGCCTATATTTTCCACATTGAATATAAAACATTGAGCAAGAAAACCGCCCATACTTTCATACACTAAAACCAAGGCTGCAAACCAACAAAATTGCCGATCGGGTACCTTTCAAAAGCCCAGGAGTCAAAGAATAAAGATATTAAAAAATATCGAGAAAACTTTTCACGGAAATCTTCTGCGCAATGACAGGCATTATGCATTACTTACTTTGTCTAGTGAGAAATAAAGAGAAGTCAAAATTCATCGTCAGCTGCTATTAAATTTTTATCGAACAATGTCATTGCGAATGCAGATCCTAATATTAGTTCGGCATCATCAGACGACTGCAGGTCTGACAGCAAATTTTATTGACTCCTGTAATATGTGATTTTTTTAATATGATAAGAAAACAAGCAAGAACGTTATCTTCAGGCACCGAAGCTCAAATACCCACCACACGAAACTGTATTCATTTTCTTGAAAAATAAAAATAGAAGGTGAGTTTTATGGGTCTATATGTTATAGTGGCTCGATCCTTGTCATATCAAAAGCATATTCATAGGATAACAGTTAGTGATTTTACACAGATTGGAGTGAATATATCCATAAATAAGAACTATTTTCATACAAAATCTGAAAAATGTGCGCTTGGTTTGTACTAGGGGCCATATCAAAAAAATGGGCGCGGCACTTTTCTTTTGAAATTGGATGTCATTAGAGCTGCTTTTACCCATATTTGTAGTAAATACATTTACAAATAATAACAATTTTCAAACAAAAAAATCCAAAAAAATGGTAAGTTTGTATAGGGCTATATCTAAAATGGGCGTGGCACCTTGGTTCTGACATACAAACTGCCTAGGAACACAAAAAAAAGATTAAGTTTAAAGTTTCAGGTCAATATCTTTAAAACTTTTCGAGAAAAACGCATTGCAACAGACGGACAGACGGACGGACGGATGGACAGACAGACGGACATGGTTAGATCGATTCGTCTCGTCGAGCTGATCAATAATATTTATACTTTATGGGGGTCTCCGATGCCTCCTTTAATGCGTCGCAAACTTTCCGACAAACTGATAATACCCTTCACACTATGTGTGAGGCGGGTATAAAAAATAAATTAAATTTTTAAAGCTTTGTTATAAAATTTTAACAAAATTGTTATTTTTCTGAATTAGATTGTGCCTATCTTGCCTCGAACTTTCATAAACAAGATTGATTCGGAATCCTTTAATATTTATAAGTTTTCCAAAAAAAGATGGCGGCCATTTTCGATCTACCATTTTGAATTTTAAAAACTAATGTGAAATGTGAAATCAGCGACTATTGTGCCAGGTTTACTTGTGAAAATCGGCTACTGTACGACGATAACGTTTTTTACTAGTTTTTTATTTAAAGCTTAACAAATTGTTGGGTGTAGTTCGATCTCATTTTCATTAGATTGCATTGGAAAGAGATTCACTATTAACAGTGACAGTTTTTCACTCGCTTTACTTCTTCATAACAATTGTTCTTGTTGGTACTAGAAATAGTCTTCGCATTCTGCTGCATTCCCAAAGATTTTGTTTTATCATATTTTTTTCCAAAGAAGCGGGGGTTATATGTAATAGTGACCCGATTTAATAAAGACAAAAGTACAAAAAACTTAAATCGAATCTTAAAGCAAGTAGAAACTAATTGCAAATTCTAAATGTTTTTATGATTTAATTTGTAGTTTTACTTTTTTAAATCAGTTTAATTCGTATTTTACACTACGTCTGAAGAGTATAAAACATACTTAAAAGCAAAGTGTAATTTTTTTCTTTTTTTAATAAAATCAAATCAGATGATAAAATGTTAAAAAATAAAAGAAAAAAAAAAAAAATGAAACTAAAACCACTTTCAGCTCAAGTGTAATCAGAATGCAAGGACTTAGCGCACTTTACGCACCATATATCACGCCTGATGTCCTTCCGTCCTTCCGTTTGTCAGCATCTACTTGCATAGCGTTGACTCACTGTCTGATGGACAAGTATAATGCGATTTATTACCTTGGAAAGACACATGAAAGCTCAGCGATATGAGCAACTGGATGCGTTCCGGAACAGCAATAACAAATGATACGCGGCTTAAGAGTTTGGCATGGGTAGGGCAGTACGTGGTAGGCATGGCAGAGAGGTTGCTGCAAGTGGTTTAACTTTCATTTAGAAGCTGCGAAAGGACGTACCAAGTGTCACACATAAGCACATTAGCTGATTCACAATGTTGCATCAGCTGCTTTCATTATACAGATTCAACACACAAAATCGAGTGCAATAGCATCAGAGACACACAATGGCAGTGGCATGGCAGTGGCGTGAAAGGATAGCAGTGGCGTACAGAAGTGGCAGTATGAGGGCATTTATCTTTGCTAATTGCAAAGCAAGGAAATTTCATTCGTCGCTTACATAATTCAAACTAAAACTTTTATGCATTTACTTCAGGCTCCATTTAATTTTTCACGCATAATTAATGATTGCATTACTTTGCTGTCATTTAGTAAATCAAATGGAGCGATTCTGTTAAAGCTTCAAATAATTTGCATAGTCAACTTTATACAATAAATGTATTCAGTTGCTGGTATACTCGTATATGTGAATCAAATGAATTAGAAATGATTTAAAGTAATTCTAATGTGCGAGTAAATTAAATTGATGTAAACTGGATGAAAGAAAGCTTTAACAATTTCTAACGTTTGTGTATTTAGATTAGGCGAACTAGAAATGTGTTGATACAAGTACTTTTGGTATCGATGCTCATATTCGAAAAGTATCGATATTATCAATGATTTTATTCGATAAGAAGTTGTATTATCGATATCCTTTTTAAAATTTATAGATTTCTCAGTTTGTCTATAGGCAGAAGTGTAAGGTGAATTATAATCACTGATTACTAATCAATGATCAGTGATTACTTGCTTGTAAACGCTCTGATCATGCAAACATGATACAAATTATTGCTTTAAAATACTTTGAAAATGTTACTATTGATTTTTTTGTAAAACTCTAAAATAAAATTCCGTTGTTGAATTCGAAAGATTGCATTGTTTGAAGATTGTTTTGCCAATATATGTAGGGTTTTCATCACAGCTGAAAATTTTTGAAAAGTTTTCATTTTGCAAAATTTAATTAATATAAAAGAAGAAATCAAATATTTACGAATTAATGATCGTAATTTTTAAATTAAACAATAGAAAATTTAAAAATAAGTTTCCCGAAAACAACAAAGGTTTCATGACAAATCTGCTAAGGGCATTGTTAAACAGGCCCCATACATGTACATATGAATATACATGCCAGTGCGGGAAAATTATCGATGACTCTAGCGATACTTAAATTAGTTTACAATTATTGCTACAATGTTCAAGTAAATAAAAGTTTTTTAAAACTATTTGAAGTGTTCGTATACAATTTTCACAAAAAAATTAATTTTTATGTTATCGACAATCGATTGTTGAATTTATTATCAGTATCCCGTAAAAATTTTATATAGCCTGCCAATTTAGGCCCCGTTTCCATCGGGCCAGGTTCAAAAATTGGATAAACACCCCTAAAACGTTTAAATCGAAAAAAAGATAGGCAGTTAGGTATGGAAAAAGTCGCGTTAATTTTGAACGCGACTTTCGATTTTATTTATTGTTGTGGTTCGATATTAAACAAAATAAAATTAAAAGAAAAATAAAACCTCACGAACACCTATAATGCAAAAACAAACGAGACAAGCCCATCCATTCGTAATAAAATCTGCATTTAAAAAAAAAAAAATTTTAACCTGTACAATATTTTTACTACATAACAAACAAAAATCAGCTGTTTTAACTCGAACGCAAAACGAAATCTAAACGAATGGAAACACCGTTCCGCGTTTTTCGATAAATTGTTAACGATAACAAAACGCGGCTCAGTGGAAATGCGGCATTAGAACATCAATATTTTTCGCAAAAAATTTTCATAAAGGCACAGATAATTGAGCATTGTTTGAATTCAATTTATGAAAGCATTTATAATCGATTTTACTTCAATTACTTATTTGACAAAAATTAAAAAAAATATAAAAAAATATGATATTTATTTTTATTTTTTACTATTTTGACTAGAGATGGGAAATGGAGTAGGGCCTTTACAAGTGTTCACTTGCAAACCGTTTTTCTCTAGACCCATTTAAGGGGTTTTTGCATAAAAAACGGCATTGTTTTTTATTGTAGGAAGTTCAAATTTAGTATATATTATGTCTATGATAGTTCCAGTAAAATATCCCAATATGGGTAAGACCAGCACAATTTTAGGTATAGTCCCATAAAAATATATCCTAAAACTTAAGGTTTTTGCATAAAAACGGCATTATTTTTTATTCTAGGAAGTTCAAATTAAGCATAAATTATGTCTAAGATAGTCCCAATAAAATATCCCAATATGGGTAGGAACAAAATGTTGAGGTATAGCCCCCATACAAATTTTATACATTTTAAGCCCATAACCAAAACGATAGGAAGGTTAATTACAAATCAGTTCATAAAATATCATGCAAGTCGAATTTGATTCTAAATAGATCAACTAAAAATCTAAAGCATACTTAGTTGATTTTAAATTGTACATTCGAAAATGTGTAGAATGTCGGATACTATTATTGAAAGTTAATAGCAAATCACTAAAAATTATAAATAAATTAATATAATAAAATAACACCAACACCAGTGAGAGATTTGAAACTAAGGATATCATTTATATAACTAATTAAAAGAAAAATATTAAAAAAAAACGATTCATTGGGACTTGAACTACGGAAATGCAAACACACAAGCTTATGCATTAACCCCAGGACTAACATATACCTAATGTTTGCAGTGTCAAAAGTATTTATAATGAGATTATATAAAAGTTTTTAATACATGCTAGAACTAAAGCTCAATCGAGTATCCGATTAACTTAGTCGAGTATCCGACTCGATTTGAGTTGAAGTTGACAAACCCGAATCTACTCGTACAGAATTTAAAACAAGTCGAGTCGAGTTGGTCATTTTCCCTAACAGTAGACTTTTTTTTTGGAGTTACTCGAAACATTTTTATTTCGAGTATGCTTTTTAAA